>VCHN02004859.1:0-10914 GCA_007115665.2 Sequoiadendron giganteum | reverse complement strand
AATTTAAAAGAAAATAACATAAACTTAATAAACTCAACACCATACATCAGAGAAAACTATATTTACATGAAAATCCCAAGAAGGTAAAAACCATGGTGAGGATTATCTCACAATATAAGTAATATTGACACTGAATACAATAGGGCTCACTACCAATAGGGATCACTACCCAAAGAAGAAATGCTCACAGCTAGAATAGAAAATAATATATAGAAGGAATTATATATAGAGAAAAGCATCACAATGTAACATATAATCCACCCAAATGACATCAACGCCTTCATAGTCTAATTGAGGAATTGTAGCCACCTTTTTCTCACTACATGCTGTAAACTAACACTTGAAATCCCACATTGTACTTATAAATTTTTAACTCTATAACTCTACACTTCTCATCATTCACATCTCTCACATCTATCTTCGCATTCTTTAACAATTCAACTCATACTTATACTATCTTCAATCTTGAAAATTTCTCCAAGGTTAGATATGCACCTCGAATGTGAAAATTCAAATTAGGTTAGTTCCAAAACACTTATGTGGTAGATATAAGTGATTTTGGATCACATCGAAATTTAATTGGGACCCAAATCAATAACACCACTCAACCACACACTTCCTTTAACAATATTTATTCTTTGCATGTAGTGTAAACACCAAGTTGGTCATTACCTCTACAAAAACCATTAAAATTTTAAGTGCATGCTTCCTCAAACCCAAGTATGACTTGTGAGCTAGAAACCATGCTCAAACATGATCTAGAATATTCCATGAACATCGTGAAATCAAACAAATACCTTCACAACAACTTCCACCTTAAGAATGTAAAAGTGTGTACACTCAAACAACTCTATCATGCACTGTTACTTGAAAAACCATATTTTGAAGAACAAAACCTCAAACCCTCTTGATTGAGGTAAAATACCAACACCATCAACTCATATTCAAAATTGCAAGACCTAAAAAATAACTACAAAGAAACGTGAATAAAAAACACTTCTCCTAAACACCTCCGCAATGCACAATCACATACTGGTGAACACAAATTATTTTGTACAATTCTCCAACATACCAACTCTTGAATAAAACATCTCTAAAAATCTCTCTCCAAAATATCTAAATCTCATACAAGTAGATATTCAACCTCAAATAAATTTAGAGAAAAACCAGAATATAACTCTATCACCTTGAATACCACTGCAACATACTGTTTCCTATTTTTTTATGAAATTTTCTCTAAATAACTTGGAAACAAAGAACCATAGACACATCCTCATCATCTTCAACACCTCCTCATACATAGATAGAATCTTATCCAATCACTACTAGAGGTTGAAACAAATAGCTTTACTAATGATAAGATAATGAAACTAATTAAAGCATCAACTACCCACACTCTTGAATCAAATACAATAGATATTAATGACAACACCAACTACTCATACTTGCAACAAAACCATCCTATGAAATTTACACTATTATTAATACTCTATCCAATGACTCCTATATGTGTGAGAGAAATTTAATAATATCTTTCCCCATGAGACTTCTCACACATGTGTGAAAAGACACATGTCATAATTTATCCTCCCCATGTATCCTCACACATGTTTGAGAAGATACTTTTCATAAATCTCTTCCCCATTAATCTTCTCACACATGTGTTATAAGATGTAATCTTATTCATTTTATCTAAACAAGAAAATATTATCAATTCAAATAATATGAATCCTTAGAGCACCTAAATCCACCCATCATGAAATGTCACTTGGAATCATTTCCTTCCTCCAATCATTTGATGCATCCCTTTCCCTTGATCTTGACATTCAATCTCCACCTTTGATCTTGAAATAAAGGAAAATAGGTATATATAGGTTAGCCAAGACAAATTTAACAATATGGATTCACCTAATTTCCCCAAGTGTTTCATTCAATTATTATCTTTATAATGCATATATGAGAATAAAAAATTAAACCTAATGAATATACCAATCAAAAGGAAGGTTTTAAGAGGGTCAAATATTGTGTACCTATTGCAAACAATGTTTTTTTGAGCCTCACTAAGGACTCATTCGCCCTATGGCGAGTGAGTTCTAGATAATCATTTTCTAAGTTCTTTTATCCAATGTATGCACTTACAAATCATAATTAGAGACTATCGAAAACCCAGAAATAAAACTTGTAGTCCAGTTTCCATGATTTTGCAAATTTCTTAGCAACTTTGACAACTTTTGCAACTTTTTAATTTTTTTCTCTCCAAATGATCTTCAACCTAAAACCTGCAATCACACATCAAAATGAGAAGAAAAGTTCTGTTCTTTTAGGAGATAGGGGTTTTCCTTTGTCAAACCCCATTTTGATAATTAAACTTTGAAATGAATGAAAGCATGAAAATAAAAATGAATGATCAAATGCAATGTCACAACTCACCAATCCTCAATTGAATCCTTGGAGTAAAAATCAACAAATCAACATGAAGTGGCCTCAATGAATGTAGATCTTGATCATGAACTTTGATTAGAAACCATGTCTTGAATATGCTGAATTGATCTTCAATGCTACATCAACATATTATCTCAACAACATGCATGATGCATTGAATCTTTGATATGATGAAATGGATCTTGATTGCTGCAATAATCTTCAATAATCCACCCTTGAATGCCTTATAAATTCTCTTGATCTCATAAAATTTCATTAGGAATGCTCGCATGAAATTTTCTAGGTGAAACTAAGTTAAATAGCCTTGTATTTATACATAACTTATCATTAAATCCTGAAATTCAAATAACACGAGATGATATCAAATCTAGGATTTGAAATCATTAAAGTACCACCAAAAACATATCCCAAGAGGGGGTACTAGGTCTAAGTGTGGACCCATTCACCATGTGGTGAATGGGTCCTAGCTCACTTAGCTAAGACACACTTTGGAGAATGTGAAAGATCATGTAAAAATAGTATCCTAGGACCTAGTGAGGACCCATTCGCCAAGTGCAAAAATGGATCCTAGGTCACTAACCTAGGACACACACCTTCAAAAATTAAGTGTTGTGTAATATCATTTATGAATTTCAGGCTTTATCCCTTGGAGTCTATTGGAACTATTAAAATTTGATGATTTTGTGCATACCTTTCATTCCCCCTGAGTCTCCATGTGAGGTTTACCTTTGCCACATTTCCCTATTTTCAAGATGCTTTACCCACATTCTGCCCATATTGCCCCATAGAATCCATCGGGTTGTGCATTTTCCATCTTACTAGACCTATCGACATAGGATTGTTTTGGTCTCCCTGACTCGTGTTTTGTTTTCTGCTTGCATGAGTCTATGCTGCCTATCGGCAAGACTCATCCAATGTCACAGTGATCACCGGTCTTCTTCATTCTTCATTTGGCATGACTTTCACACTGTTTCGATGACAGGATGATACACATATCAGAAAAGGCTTTTGTTCTTGATGAAGTGTCATAACAATATCTTCTTGTCTTGCCAACCTGCGTTTGGAGGATTCTTATTGGTAGGAGAGGTGGTCTTCAGTGAGAGTTTCAATGAAATCAAGGTGTTTCACCGACAGAGCAAATCGGGATAAGTCTCAATGAATAAATTAGAGGAATGGATTCATCGGTGTGAGTTTGAGCTATTGGGATGAGGTCTCGGCGAGAGACCTTCGGTCTCGCTGATAATATACAGAGGGTGCCTTTGTCAGTGTAAGATGGGGGTTGTTTTGGCGAGCATGAATGATCTTGGGTGACTTTCGGTAAACCAAAGAGCTCTCTACGTGAGGTCTCTCCAATTGTTGGATGTTATAGCGACATTCATGATGAGCACTCATCAGCGGGAGATACATAATATCATAGCAACTCAAGGATGGTTGGGAGCTTTCGATGGAACACAGGGTGTTCTATTTGATGTCTCCCTGACTGTTGCAAGCTACAGTGAAGCGAACATAAAGGGGTAGGGTGCATTTAAGTGAGAATGCCGATAGGTCACAGCGACTGTGAATAAAAAAAAATGCATCTCGGTGTAAGGATACTTCTTGACTTCAACATGGCGAACAGTTGGTCACGGTGAACATGGGCAGGAGGAATTGACGATATAGTTGCCTTTTGCATACCTGCAGGGATATCTCACCGACTATCTCACTGGTGAATGACAAAAATGCAAATCTTGTGGCCGACATGTAATTTGCTAAATTAACCGTTGCAGGCCAACATTGTTTGAGCCCAAATTTTTTGCTAGGCCAACATGGATTTTCATTATGATTTATTTTCTAATGCTGGTGTATATATATACACGCCAATTGTAATTAAAGAGGAGGAGACTTTAGAGGAGATTTTTAGGATAGATAGATACAATAGATTAGGAATGGGCACAATAGAATAAATTTCTCATTCTGGAGACTATGTGCATGTTTTAAAATGCCGAATTCAATGGGAATCAGCTGGTGTGGCAGGTTATTTTTGGTGTCAATTGTCTGTTGAGTTTATTGAAAAGTATTGCTGAAGATGTCTCCAATTTGATTCTTTCTGGTTATTTAAATTGGCATAACAAGTTTATGTTCAGTTTGTCAATGCACATTTGTTGTATTTGTGTAATTAATTAACTGGTTCTCTCAAGTAGAGATTAAATCCATTTTGTTGATCACAGTAATCAAGGAGATTCATCTGGATTATTAAAGTAGAGCTTAGTAGTCATAATTTTGCATTGTTTATACACGTTATGAACAGATCATATGCCTGCAATTTGATTTTCTGCCAGAACAAGTTGCCCACTTCTGTTTCATTTGACTCTACATACCCAATAAGGCACTGGTCTCTGTAATTTCATTATTTGAATTCATTCAGTTTCTTTATATCAGTTAATTAAGCATTTTACGATTTAGATTAGAAGATTGCTATCAAGTTTGATTTCATTTTGTTCATTGTCATCTACCATTGTGGACAAAGCATTTCAGAAGGATAATCATAAGATAATTTTGCTCAATTCAAAAGGTACACCCGCTTGGGTTTAGCAGCACCTAAAGAGTGGAAGGTTGAGTTCTATCAACCTTGTATGTTTCCCTAAAGCGTATCAAGAGATTGGAAACCCCTTGAGGCATTCAACCCGTGTTTTTGAGAGCTAACAAATTGGCGACTCCATTGGGGAATACATCAAAAAATTCGGTTGAAGACCATCAAATAGAGTTAGTGTGGAAAAGTAGTAATTTTAGAAGTCCCAGAAAGAGTGATTCCGCTGGGGAAAACATCAGAAATAATGATTTTCCTACTTTTGGAAAAGTAGGTGGCGACTCTGAAAGAATTTTTGTAGCTGTTCAAACATGAATGGAGGAGGATCTCAGTTCAGGGGAGGTCATGCTGGAGCTCCTCATGGTCAGCAGTATGTGCCATATCATCATACACAACACTATGATCTGATGTACCAGCATCAGTACCCACCTAACGCCCCCCCTCATCAATACACAACAATGATCAGACAGTTTGATTTGTCAGGGATTCAATTATCCCCTTTTCCAATGGATGGAAGTTGGAGAGGTCTTGTTCCAAAGTTTACAGGGAGTGATGCAATCACTGCTGAAGAGCATCTAAGAAGTTTCAATGCTTTCATCAGGATTTGGGTGTGCCATATGAAGATTTACACATGAGGCTATTCATGATATCACTTATTGAAGACGCTAGGGATTGGTTCAATAGCTTGCCACGGTCTCTATTGATTCTCTCCAAGGATTTCATGATCAATTCCTCGAGCAATTTGGGAATCTAAGTGCACCAGATGCTGCTCTTCATGAATTAATACACATTCAGAAAGATCAAAGTGATACAGTCTATGATTTTAATCATAGATTCAATAAGTTGTAGAATAAAATACCTCCTGGATCAAAGTTGCTAGATTCTGTAGCACTAAGTATTTATTTGAATGCTTTTGATCCTAAGGCAGGGTATGAATTGAGAAATAAATTCCCAAGAGACTTAGCTGAAGCTCAGAAGATGGCACAGACAATTGAAAACAATAGGAGGGCTGCAGGGATAATGGATAAAAGAGACAATCCTAAGGTTCATCAACAAAGTAGCAGTTATCAGTACCGACAGGAGAATACTTATAGAAACGAAAGGTCGAGGTTGCATGACATGCCTTATAATACAGACTGGAAGGATGAGAAACCTATAACAGCTAGGCCTAGAAACAAAGAAGCTCCTGATCCATTGACAAAGAGGGGAACCTATATGGTAAGTAACAATTATTTTTGTGGAGTTTGTAATATGCCACATTCCCCAGATTACTATGTTGTAGTCCAGAGAATGCAAGAAGAGGGAATGTTGATGGGAAACAATAGAGGAGATCACATAGTATATTTGACTTCAAATAATATTCACCATGTTGTGGAGAGGTATTCATCTTCAGAGGATGAAGGTTATCAGCATGATGTTTCAAATCAGAAATACAATGTTCATATGCTTGAACAACAGGTCTTTTATGACTCTGAAGAAGATTATACAGAGCCACATTCTGTTGAGGTACCTACTCAATACAACATGAAGAGACTTACTGAAGAAGAGATAGAGAGACTAATTTTTTCTGATCAAAAGGAAGAGAATGAAGGAGAGACATCAAAGCAAAAGAAAAGGATTGAGGCGAAAGGCTCCTCTTTTAACTTCATACGGGCATTGTCCCAGGAAATAAGGTATGGGAACACTCTCAATGTTGAATCCAATTGTTGTATTTCTGATGAGTATAGAGAAGTTGATCAGATGATGCATCCAATATAAGATAAGACATGTGCAAATCAAGATGATTCATGTGATAGCTTGCATGAGGAAGATGAAGGTACAAGAGATTTCTCTTGCATCACAGATTGTGATAGGGAAAGCAGTGCATGTTGTGAAGAATCCAATGAATATTCTAATTATGATGAACCAGAGGATTTTGATCTGCAATCAAGGGATTCTTCTACCTATTATGATGATACAGTTGATGATGATGAGGATTGTACATTTGAAAGTGATTTCCAAACTTTTTCAATCCCATTGTATGATGAAGAGTTAAATGAAGATCAGATGATATTTTGCGGAGGTATCCTAATGAATGAACTTTAGGAATTTTCAAACCCACTTTATGAAAGAGAGGAGATAATTTCAGACAAGAAAAATGCTGGAATAAATGACTGCGTTGATAATGTTTCTGATTTCCCATTCTCTGATGGTCTTGGATTTCTTCTTGATGATGACAAAGGTGAAGAGTATAATTGTAGTGATGAAAATGTTTAGACTTGTTCACTTGTCAGTGAACAAATTTTAGATTTGTTAATTTCTAAATACTAGGGATGTGCTCATGAAGGTGATCTTGAGGTTTTGTGTCCAGCTTACAATTGTTTTGATAGTGAAAGATCTTTGTGTAAAGATTTTTATGACTCCCAATGCATTTCTTGGAGTGATAGTGAAACTTTTGGTGTTGATCAAAAGTCTGTGTTCATTCAAAATGAGGTATGTGATTCTAAAATTTCTAGCTCATGTGGAAAAGAAATTTGTTTGCATACCAAGGATGATAGAAGTCTAGATTTTATTGGTTCACATATGCATGATATTGAAGACATGAGTCATGATCCAGTGTTGTATCTAAATGGTAGTATCAAAGAAGTGCAACTAGTTTCAGATATTATTGTTTTAGACAACAATGATATGGCAAAGTTTTTTGTCTTTCAAGAGAAGCACTTTGATTGTAAATTTTTAATAAAGCTAGGAGAGTGTTTCATAATACATAATAGTGAGAGAGATAATACAAAATTTTGCATTAAATATGTATGCATTTTGTATCCTGGCAGATATTTGTCTGATAATGAAGAATATAAATTACAAAATGGTGTATGGATTTTGGGCCAAGCTGAGCATAGTGATTCTCTAAAAACTTTCAGTGACATGAAAGATTGCATCTATGTCTTCAAGAGAAATCTCATGAACTCAAAACAAAACTAGGTATTTGAGAGGGGAAAGTATGATTTGAGTTTCAAATTGTAACAGCTCAAGATAGGAGAAGTTAACACACTGAGGATTGAGGGTTGCCAGTGCATGGACAACTCTTACTTGTTCTTTTTAAAATTCTTTTCCATGCATAGTAGTTTAGGATGGTGGTTCACCTTCATTTTGCATTCATTCCATCATACTTCTGGTCCATTTCCATTCTACTCATTTTGTGTTTGGTCTGGTCTGCTCACCCAAAGATTCTAGATCCTTGCAATGATCTCACTATCATTCATCCCCAAATAGAGCCACTATTGGAACTATTAAAATTTGATGATTTTGTGCATACCTTTCATCCCCCCCTGAGTCTCCATGTGAGGTTTACCTTTGCCACATTTCCCCATTTTCAAGATGCTTTACCCAAATTCTGCCCATATTGCCCCATAGAATCCATCGGGTTGTGCATTTTCCATCTTACTAGACCTATCAACATAGGTTTGTTCTAGTCTCCCTGACCTGTGTTTCATTTTCTGCTTACATGAGTCTATGTTGCCTATCAGCAAGACTCATCTAATATCATGATGATCACAGGTCTTCTTCATTCTTCATTCGGCATGACTTTTGCACTATTTCGGCGATAGGATGATACACATATCGGAAAAGGCTTTTGTTCTCGATGAAATGCCATAATGATATCTTCTTGTCTTGCTGACTTGCGTTTCGAGGATTCTTATTGATAGGAGAGGTGGTCTTCAGTGAGAGTTTAAATGAAATCAAGGTGTTTCACCGACAGAGCAAATCGGGATAAGTCTTAGCGAATAAAGTGGAGGAATGGATTCATCGGTGTGAGTTTGAGCTATTGGGATGAGGTCTCGGCGAGAGACCTTCAATCTCGCCGATAATATACAAAGGGTGCCTTTGTTGGTGTAAGATGGGGGTTGTCTTGGAGAGCACGATCGATCTTGGGTGACTTTTGATAAAGCAAAGAGCTCTCTATGTGAGGTCTTCCCAATTGTTGGATGTTATAGCGACATTCATGATGAGCACTTATCGATGGGAGATACATAATATCACAGTGACTCAAGGATGGTTGGGAGCTTTCGGTGGAACATGGGGTGTTCTATTTGATGTCTCCCCGACTGTTGCAAGCTACAGTGAAGCGAACATAAAGGGGCAAGGTGCATTTTGGTGAGAATGTTGATAAGTCACAGCGACACAGAAGAAATGGGGGGAGCCTTCGATGAAACATTGTGTAGTCTATGTGAGGTCTCCTCCACAGATGGAAGCTATAGCGACATACTTGGGATAGATAGACTTACTGGTGAGAAATGATTTATGTCATAGTGACTCAGAATGCATTAAGGCTTTTGGTATAACTCTATAATCTACATGAGGTCTCTCCGACATTATAAGGTCATAGCGACTATGAATAAAACAAAAATGCATCTCGGTGTAAGGATACTTTTTGACTTCGACATGGCAAATAGTTGGTCATGGTGAATGCAAGCACAGTGAACACGGGCAGGAGCGATTGACAATATAGTTGCCTTCGGCATACCTGCAGGGATATCTCACTGACTGTCTCACTAGTGAATGACAGAAATGCAAATCTTGTGGCCGACATGTAATTGCTAAATTAACCGTTGCAAGCCGACATTGTTTGAGCCTAAATTTTGTGCTAGGCTGACATGGATTTTCATTATGACTTATTTTCTAATGCTGGTGTATATATATACACCCCAATTGTAATTGAAGAGGCGAAGATTTTGAGAGGAGATTTTAGGATAGATAGATACAGTAGATTAGGAATGGGCACAATAGAATAAAGTTCTCATTCTGGAGACTATGTGCATGTTTTAAAATGGTGAATTCAATAGGAATCACCTGGTGTGGTAGGTTATTTTGGTATCAATTTTTTGTTGAGTTTATTGAAAAGCATTGCTGAAGTTGTCTCCAATTTGATTCTTTCTAGTTGTTTAAATTGGCATAACAATTTTATCTTCAGTTTGTCAATGCACATTTGCTGTATTTGTGTGATTAATTAACTAGTTCTCTCAAGTAGAGATTAAATCCTTTTTGTTGATCACAATAATCAAGGAGATTCATCTAGATTATTAAAGTATAGCTTAGTAGTCATAATCCTGCATCGTTTATACAAGTTATGAACAGATCATATGCCTGCAATTCGATTTTATGCCAGAACAAGTTGCCCACTTCTGTTTCATTTGACTCCGCATACCCAATAAGGCACTGGTCTCTGCAATTTCATTATTTGAATTTATTTAGTTTCTTTATATTAGTTAATTAAGCATTTTAGGATTTAGATTAGAAGATTGCTATCAAGTTTGATTTCATTTTGTTCATTGTCATCTACCATTGCGGACAAAGCATTTCAGAAGGATAATCAAAAGATAATTTTGCTCAATTCAAAAGGTACACCTGCCTAGGTTTAGTAGCACCTAAAGAGTAGAAGGTTGAGTTCTATTGACCTTGTCTGTTGCCCTAAAGCATATCAAGAGATTGGCAACCCCTTGAGGCATTTAGCCTGCATTTTTGAGAGCTAACAAGTACTAACACTTGCATGACTTCAAATTGAGCATCCAATTCTCCTTGAAGGTGCTGAGTAGAATCACTTCAATGCATCAAGTAATACAAATTTGAGTGCTAAGTTGCATCAACTGTAAATTTATAACTAGTTTATCATTTAGCCTATGTTTGACAAAAGATAAGATCTCTTGTACACTGTCATAGCTATTGTGGAAGTAGAAGGACCAAGCAGGGTTTGATTGAGGCAAGCCACTCTATGGCACAGCCCTTTCCCTTCTTTCTTATACATAGGTTTCACATCTAAAGTGAAATTGGAGAGGATTGAAGACCTAATTTCTCATGTGAGCATTTAAGCCTTACAAGTCAAAAAATTAGAGAAAGTCGATTTTACTAGTGGCAAATGAAGTTCCAAC
>VCHN02004318.1:0-12159 GCA_007115665.2 Sequoiadendron giganteum | reverse complement strand
TATCCATCTAGACTTATCTTGCTAGGTTCAACCCTTAGGAAAACAGCCCCAATACCTTTCATCAGCTTACATCCCCCAGATTGACATACATAGGAATAAATTAAGGAAAATCCATACCCATTAGATTCATGAGAACCATTCAATAATATTATAAAGATAAAATTTTACCCCATATGTAATCCATAGCTTTAACCTACACATATATTTTAATTTTTTCAGCATATAACATTGTATGAATATATAATTTTCTTATAGAGCTTGTGCATGAAAACAATAACAAAAAGGTGGCCAAATGGCCGATTTTCTAAGAATGCACTTGTATTATGTTCAAAATCACATAAAATGATCACATTATGTCTTGGTAAGTGCCAAGCCATAACAAACTCATTTTTTCCTATAAAATGCAAGTGTTTTTTGTAAGCCAAAAAATATGAGTGCATTTTGTGAGCCACAAAATATAAGCACATTTTATGTCGCATAAAATGTGTTTAATTTTTGTAGCTTATAAAATTATAGAGATAGAAAGGGAGAGGTAGAGAGAGGGAGAGATAAAAAGAGATAAGAGAGAGGGATATAAATAAAGAAAGAGAGGTAGAAGGAGACAAAGAGAGATAGAGATGGTGTAAGAGAGATAAAGATATGAAAGAAGAGATATGAAGAGAGAAGATAGAGAAATATATATAAAGAGGGAGAGATAGAGACACAATGCAACACCAAAGAGTCCAATAAAAAATGTGTGAATCACATAGGGATGATCCATTGATATCCAAAAAAAAATCCAAAAAATTCTTCATACTATCTTGCCACTCACACCCATCACAACCCAAGTAGGAGCAAAATACTTCATCCCAAAAACACAAAATTCTCAATCATAAGCTATAACATTAGCAAATAAACTTGATGACCACTTCAACACATGAAATTTGAACTGAGATACTGAACAAATGTTAAAAACACATTTTCCAAGTTGTAGGGCAGAGAAATCAATGTGGAGAAATGTGAAACATTTTCCAGACCAATCCAGACAACCAACAACATTGTGTTGAATGCACAAGACAACTTAGAGTGGGGGGGTTAATCAGTCATACCTTAAAACATCAAAACCCTCATTAACATTCATTTATTAAACCCTTAAATATCTTATGATGATTTAGCATTAAAAGTAAAGAACATGAAACTAAAACAACTTAACACCATAAACATGAGAACACAAGATTTACATGGAAAACCCAAGAAGGGAAAAACCATGGTGAGGGTTAGCTCACAATATAATTAATATCAATACCGAATATAGTAGGGCTCATTGTCGGAGGGATCACTACCCAAAGAAGAAAGGCTCGCTTCTAGAATAGAAAAGAAGATAGAGAAGCAATGTTACATTGAGAAAAGTATATCAATGCAAAAGGGAATCCACAACAATAACATAAACACCTTCTAATTAAATAATTGTAGCCACCTTCTTCTCACTACATCCAATAAACTAACACATAAAAGCTCATACTACACCATTCAATTTCACACTCTTAACACACTACACTTTGCACCATTCACATCTCTCACATCTATCTTCACATCCACCAACAATTCAACTCACACATATACTGTCCTCAACTTTGAAACCTTCTCCAAGATTGACTATTCACATTAAATGTGAAAAGTCAAATAAGGTTGGTGCCAAAACACTTCCATGGAAGATAGAAGTGAAAGTAGACCACATAAAACTTTAATTAGGACCTAAATACACAACACATAACAACCACATGCTTCTATAGACAATAATTATCTATCGCATGTAGGGTAAATACTATGTCAGCCATTACCCACCCAAAGAAAACTTGAAAACCACACACCATGCTCAAACATTATCTATAACATTCTGCGAGCACCCTAAAATCCAAAAAATTCCTTTGCAAAAACTTCCACTTGAAGACTGTACACACCCAGTACACTCAAACAACTCTGCAATACACTATAACTCAGAAAAAAATCTTTTGAAGCACAAAACCTTGAACACTCTTGAATGTGGTAAACTAGCAACACCATCAACACTCTGCAAAACTTACAAGACCTGAAATACAACTATGGAGAAACACAAAGAAAATAAATTTCTCCCAGACATCTCTATAATGCACAGTTCACACACTAGTGAACACAACTTATTTTGTACGATGATCCAACACACCAAATCTTGAATATAACACCTTTGAACACCTTGCATCAACATAGCTAAATCACATAGGAAAATCTTCAACCTAGAAGAAATTTGGAGCAAAACCAGAACACAAATTTGTCACCTAGAGTACCACTACAACACATTGTTTCCTATTTTTATCAAATTTTCTCAAAAGCACTTGGAAACCAAGCACCAAAGATACATCCTCATCATATTCAATGCTTCCTCATCCATATACAAAATATTATCAAAGAAATACTATAGGTTAACACTGATAGCTTTAATAATGACAACATAATGCAACTAATCAAAGCATCAAATTATCATGCTTGTGCAATAATATCAGTGGACATTAATGACAACATAGACTTGTTGACACCATTGACAACACAAAATACTCATACTCACAATAATATCCCCCTTTTTCATTAATGGAAACACATGATATGAAAAAACATCAAAGGCACAATAGCTTTGCTTCATACCAAATTTCCTTTTCTCTTTTCTCCCTCTTTGTAGCCTGTCTTCTCTCTCCGTGAATGAATTATGAATTTCTCTCCCTTATTACTTATTATTTTTCCCATATTTCTCTCTCCCCCTTTGACATCAATGGAAAAGGACTTACAATGTTTCCATTGATTATTCTCTTCCTTTCACATCAAAAAATATGCTTACTTCTATTCTACAACACCTATCCTTTACAACTATGTATACTCCCCCTTAGGAGCACACACCAAACTGTATCAAATCAACTATCACTAAACAATGATAACACACACTCTTTTGACTGCAACAATCAACAATGCAACTACCTACTCCCCCTAAGAGGTAGCCACCAACACCAATCCAAAACAAAGAATGAATCTTGAGATCCACTGGACTAATGCATCTTCTTATGCATCTAGTTCAAAGAAGGAGGGGTAGTAACCCCCAACTTCTCCCAAAGATACTCAAAAGTATACTTGGGAAGAGCCTTAATGAATATATCAACAATCCTATCCTTTAAAGTCACATATTCAAGCTTCACTTCATTCCCCAAAACCTTCTCTTTTAGAAAGTAATATCTAATTGAAATATGTTTTATCCTTGAATGTATCACTAGATTCTTTGAAATATTGATTGCACTTGTATTTTCAAAAAATATAGAAATAGGTTCATCATACACTACTCTGATATCCTTAATTTTTTCCTCATTCACAACATTTATGTGTAGAAAGATGTTGCTACAATGTACTTGGCCTTTGCAGTAGATAAATAAACTAAATCTTGTTTCTTACTTATCCATCATACCAATCTACATCTAAAAAGAATGCACCACCACTTGTACTTTTCCTATCATCAACACAACCAAACCAATTTGCATATTTGTAAGAACTCAAAGTTAAATTAGTATCCTTTGGATACCACAAGCCCTAATATAGAGTTCCCTTTAAGTATCTGAATATCCTCCTCACTGCTGCAACATGTGACTCTCTAGAATTTTCTTGAAATCTAGCCACCATACAAACTACATGCATGATATCCTAAATTCCTCTACTATTGAATAAATTTAAATATTTATTTAATATAGTTCACATTCACTTTCTTCATAAATTCTTCTAAATCTCATCTTAATTAAATAAACAAAAATAAATACTTTGTTTGATTTAATTATCATTTCCCTATTTCAATCTATCACATCATTTCTAAATTAATTAAATAAATATTAAAAACACTTTATTGATTAATTGCCATTATTCTTCTATTTTGATTTAATAAACAACTATCCTATAGTTCGCTTTATTAAATTATTTATCTACTTTATTAATTCAAATAAATCAAAATATTTGAATTGTTGCACAAGGAATATTCTAATCTATATTCTCTCAAAAATGAATTAGATTTCCTATGTCAAAACCATGTCTAAATTTTGTCAAAAATATCAGAAATTAATTGATTGAAACTTCACGGGAAGTTTTGGAGACAAATTGGAGACAAATTTGGAATTTGATCTCTCAATCCTCTTCCATCAATCTTTCCTCTTCTCTTGCCTGGTTTTTTCATGGGTAGAGACAATCTCCCTCTTTCTCTCAATCTCCTCCATCTCTCACCATTCAATTCTCTAGATTGAATCCAAGCCTTTCAAAGATTTCCCTGTGCATTTCTATAGCCAGGAAATCTATAAATACAACCTCATTCAACCAAGAAAAGGATCCAGATAATCAAGCTTTTGCACTCTTACTCTGCAAGAATCCAGACATCAAGTATCAAGCATCAACATTCAAGCAATTCAACAATCAAGCTTCACATCAATGGCTGCCTCTTGTAGCTATAATTATCTGTTTCATGTCTATATCATGCTAGTTTAATTGATTTATCATCTAGCACTGCATTATCATCATCTCGTTCTTCAGATTGTCATTTTAACAGTCTTACTTGCTTAAACAAATCTGAGAGCAATTTAGATTTAATAAATCTTTAGAGATAGAGAGCAATAGGATGCTTTCATTTGATTACTTTGTTGAATTGATTCAATTTGTTTAATCATTGATATAATGTCGTATTAAGAAGTGTATTTATGTTATTTACCTCATTCCACACTTACAATTTGGCGCCCACCGTGGGGCATTAACCCCAATTTTATCAAAATTACAATTTTTCTGGAAAGTGTTACGTAGGTTTATAGCGTGATTTATTTTAGCACTTTCGTTAAAAGTTTTGGCGCTTCTGGTCCCTGTTCCAGCGCTTTCAGAGTTTCAGCGCTTTCGGTCACTGTTCTAGTGCCTCAGCTATTTTAGCGCTTCTATGACAAACTTCGGTGCTTCAGTACACTGTTTCGGTGCTTCGGTGATTTAGCGCTTCCAAGACAAACTTCAGCGCTTCGGTACACTGTTTCAGCGCTTTCGGGTTTTAGCGCCTCAGGTAACTGTTCTAGTGCTTCGGTGCCATATTCCAGAGCTTTTGTAGAAATAGTCTGGATCTGACGCTTCCGCGGCCAGATTGTATTTATTTTTCACAGTTGAGATAAAATTGATCAATCTAGGGTAGTCACTTCAAAGTTTTCTAAAAATTGATCAATCTAGGATAGCCACTTCAAAGTTTTTAAAAATTGATCAATCCTAGGATAGTCACTTTCTTGTTTTTCTTAAAGCAAATCTATCAATCCTAGGATAGTCATCACATTCTTATAATAGAAGTTAAAATAAACATCATGATTTCAGTGAAGCAACACCTTCACTTAGATTAAAGAATCTTTCTTTTTGGGCTTAAAACAAGACAAATCTATATGCTGTGCTTGTAGTGATTAGGCTTATGCTCTCCCCTTAACTGGGTGACCAAAGTGCCAGATTCACTTTTCTTTTATGTCATTTACGCTTTATTAAATCCTTTAGCAAGCTTGTCGTAGTGGGAAAAAGTACTCACCCTACGGGAACGACCTAAGTGGGAACAACCAAAGCCAGGTTATCCAACCCACTATAATAAAAATGCAATTTGTTGATGAAAGTACAAATTGATGGTAGTAGGCAAGATAACCATCTCCAAAATCTTTTTTCTAAAGGTTGGGAGGTCTCCTAAGGGATTTTATCTATTTGCCACACCGAACAGAACCCTATCTATGAACCATAAAGTAGTTGCTCGCCGAGTCAATATCCATACATTGTCATACTCACGATGTAAGGGGAGGGAAGAATCTACCCCCAAGACACTCACCATATAATTACCAAGGATTGTTTGCTCAAGGGATTCGGTATCTACGTCCGTCACTTTGAGTATGCACCTAGCAATGACAAAAACACGGGTGCCCTCTAGGGGGTGACACAGCTGTGTGAGTCAATGTAATCACAAGATGTGGGTTGTGAGTATAATGATGACCTACTTGTCCTTAAGTGTGAGTCTGATTGATTTGTATACAATTGTTAATACAACCCGTCAAAATCAATAAAGATCATTCGTGATTTTTGAATATACACAATCTTTTCAGTTTTAAAACACTTATTCAAAATTGCTTGCCGTGTTTTCACAAAATTCATCTAAATCAGATTTAAAGATCATCCTGAAAATGACAAGTCAAAACAAATCAAAAAATTCATGTTGCGAAAGTGGAAGTCCACCACATTTGTCAGGAAAAAGATCAAAGTTACAAAGCCCAAACAACCTCTCAGTTATAGAAATAAATTGAGAAGACAACGTTTTCTCTATCAAAATCGAAAACTTCTTTTGCAACATAGAACATTCATTCACTGTTATCACGATTTTGCTAGGGGTCACTCTTTAGACTACGCGGTAGAACCGCTCTATTCACGAGCCTTCTTTCAAAGAAGAGTTGTCACACAATTCCACAACCGTAGTCAACAGATTCATCCTTCTTATCTTCCGCAATCTCTAATACAGTATGCCACAAGACCCGATCAAATTTTACAGTAGAAAGTCTTAAAAGGTCCTATTTTTGGTGTTCTGGGAAAACCTGTTTCAGCGCTTTTGGTCACTGTTCTAGCACTTTCGTGAAACAGCACTTTCGGGCTCTGTTTTAGCGCTTCCAGTCGTTATTTTAACGCTTCTGGTGAAATAGCGCTTCTGTCAATTTTTGTAGCGTTTCTGGTTTTTGTTTCAGCGCTTCTGGGAAGTAGCGCTTTTATCATTTTCTCCAGCGCTTTCGGGCACTGTTCTAGCGCTTCTAGTCATTTTGCACTTTTGTCGCTTATTTCAGCGCTTCCGGGAAATAGCACTTCTGGTATCTGTTTTAGCGCTTTTAAAATAGAGAGTTTAAAATTTTAACCAGTCTATCAGTCTGTCGTTCTATACACAGTTCTCATCAGGATAAAATTTCTTCTATCAGAATCATTGTCTAGAAATCAAAGTCAGAAAGGTATATACAAATTTCCAACTTATCCACTGAAATGAGATCTTGCAAATCACAAGTGTCAAAATCAAATACACAATCAATTACTATACTAAAGTTTCTTTATAAGGATACTATCATCCTTCATCACAAAACAAAGTATAGCGATTACTTTTTTTTAAATATTGTCTCATCAATAAGATAAGACATCTTATTCGACTTTATTTAAAAAGGTTCACATTGACACTATCCCGCACATAAGATCAACATCTTAGAAGGAAGGACAAAAATTTGTATGCCAATCTTAACTAGATCCCAAAAACAGAGATTCTTAGAACAAGAAATCTTAAAATCACAAGAAATGGCCGAAGAGAATTCTTGGAATAATCTGAACCGCAATGACAAGAGCGAAATCACTCCAAAAGATATCCAAGCGGCTCAACAAGATCCAAAGTTTCACATATTTATGGAGAAAATTCTAGAACAAGACATGGAAAAATATCTTTTAATGTTAGCCGAATCAGGGGCAAAACTTCCAAAAGATTTTGATGTAAACCGTTTGAAAGATACACCAGAAAAGAATGAGATTGAGATACCACAACCTACACCAACAATAGATCTAGTTGCCACTTTAACATCACAAATTCAACTGTTACAACAAAAAATACAAGATATGACACAAGGGACTACCAAGAGATATGTGGTACAGGACATTTGTCCTTATCCATTTGACGCAATAGTTGGTTTGCTACCCTTTCCAAGACATTGCGAATTCCCAAAGTACGATAAGTACAATGGACGAACAGATCCAATAGATCATGTACGAGAATTTAAAATGATGAGTCTTGAGTTTTCTCAAGAAGAGACTTATTTGATGAGGTTATTCCCAAGGAGTTTGGGAGGTGCATGTATGGAATGGTTCTCAAAACTGCAACCTGGTATCAAAACGTTTGAGGAACTTGTCAACAAGTTTATCTCTCAATATTCATTCAATATCCAAAATGATGTTACTATCAAGGATCTCTACAACTTAAAGCAGAACAAAGGAGACACATTCTTGTCTTTTCTCCAAAGATGGCAATGACTATTCGCTAGGTATCCTAGATCTATTCCTGAGGAAGAAAAGATGGAATTATTCATTAAGAACTTGACAAAAGAAATGAGCTATAGGCTAGAATTACAATGTCCACCCACTTTTGAAAAGGTCATAGAAAATGGTCTTAAGATTGAGGAAGCATTAGTGAAATGGGGAGTTATCAAACATTACAATGACAAATCAAATAACTACTCCAATCAACACTCAAACAATGATAAACCAAAAATTTGGCAAAAGAATCGCAACACAAATGAAACAACAAGCGATTCACAAAATGTAAAACCAATTTTCAACTTGACTGCATCTTCTTCAAACAATCAAAATAGTGACCAAAAAGTCAAGTCAAATATCATGCAGAACAACGAACGCGCAAAAACACTACCATATCAAAAACCCTCAAATTGACGAAGGTTCACACCTTTAGGTCAATCAATGGAATTAGCAATGAAGGAACTAGTTACTAGAGGCCTTCTCACTGCACGTGAAGCTAGGTTCTGGGATCCAAAATTCAAACCATCATGGTGGAATGATGTTGATTATTGCAACTATCATAATAACAAGGGTCATAAAACAAATGACTGTATGGAATTGAAACATGCAGTGCAAGATTTGGTGGATAGCAACAAAGTGTATGTGGAAGGACCTCAAAATAACAATGATCATTTGGCCTTCAAAGATCCTTTGCCCAATTTTGACAAAGGTGCATCATCTTCAAACAGCGAAGGAAAGCACATTAATAATGTCTATGACACAACAATCCTATGTCTATCAGAAGTCAAACATGATCATATAGTTAATGATAACATTGTTAATAACAAAACCAACGCCATTACCTCTTTGGATTTACTCCCAAGCACGCAAAACTCTGATAATCAAATAAATGTCTTAAAAATCAGAGAAAATCAAGAACATCAACCCGCCAATGCGCTAAATAGGGGACAATCAAAAGGAATGTTAAAGGGAATTGGCTCCACACATGTGGTTCCACCTCCATCACATTATGATGTTATCAATCAAATGCAAAACACCCCCTAAGAAAATCAAGAATATCAATCAGCAAACATCATGACTAGGGGGCAAGCCAAGGTAGTATTAAAAGGAGTGGGATCTCAACACGTGGTTACACCTCAATCTCATTATAATATTATTGATCAATTGCAAAATATCCCCACACAAATATCAATATTGGCGCTTCTTAAGTTGTCACCATCACAAAAGGAAGTTCTTGAACAAGCATTAGTTGCCACAACAGTGCCAACGAATCTGGATGTTTGTCAATTCCAAGCTATGGTGGGACATCTAACTACCCCACATTGTCTGTCATTCTCTGAACAAGATGATGTCTCATTAAATCATCCGCATAACACCGTATTGCATATCAAAGTATGTATCCATAATCATCGCGTTAAAAGGGTTCTAATAGATGGGGGAGTTGGTCTGAACATTTGCACCCTAAAATTAGTCCGTGCACTAGGATATTCTGACGACGCTATTGATGCTCGGAGGAAAATGACCATCAAAGCATATGATGAGGAGGAAAGATCATCCCAAGGTTTAATTGTATTACCCATTCAGGTGGGACCCATGATCAAGCATATAGCATGTCAAGTTTTAGAAAGGGAGTTGACATACAACATACTCCTAGGATGACCTTAGATTCATGAAATGCAAGCCGTACCATCTACATACCATCAATGCTTGAAGTTTCTAGTGAACGAACAAGAGGTGACTATAGCTGCTGATTATAATCATCCACAACATTGTGACACATTAAGAATATCTCAAGACACCTTTGTCCCTCACAACAGAGAAGCTTCAAGCTCATCATCATCCAAGAACGAGCAAAGTCCAAGCATCACTACCAAGTGGGTACAAAAGAAAGGTAAAGAAAAGGAAACAAGTCATGTTGAAACAAACATTCCAGGTACACAAACTTCTCTATCAGAAAACTTTCAAAAGCAAGTTCAGTTGAAAGATAAAGGAATGGGATAGTACTCAATGGATCAATCGCTTAACTTATCACAGTTAATGCCATCTCCTAGGAAATATGGTCAACCATCAATGATGAAACCTCTGACATCTCTATCTAGCACAGGTCTTCAAAATACATTTGTCAAATTGGGAACCATAGTAGAAGAAACAAACAATAAAGCAATCCTGGATTGGCTTTACAAGGATAAGGAAACGTCAATAGCTGAGATCAATATAAAAAATGTTAGCATCAACATAGACAAATATGGAAAAGGAAAAGATATTCTTGAAAAGATGGGTTATGAAGGACAAGGGCCTGTGGGGTTAAGAAAAGAGGGAATCTCAAAACCTATCACACCTCTCACTCTCCACACAAAAGAAAATCCAGGACTAGGATACTTTGAAGAAGAGAAATAGGAGCAAATAGAGACAGCTATGGAAAATATCCTTCATTTTAGAGATGGTTCTGAAATAGACTCAAATGACTCTGAGTGGACCTTACCTTGTGATTTACTTGTCATTGATATTCCATTCAATGTGATTCGAAAATATACACCTACATGTGAGGAGGGCCAAGGCTCTAGGTCTATACCATTCGTTGAGAGATCACTAAATATCAATGACTCTAGTGAGGACGAACATAATTTAAGCGAACTAGACAATCTGGAAGAAAGTACCATCATTGATCTCGATATCCTGAATGAAAATTATAACGATACTGCTATCCTCACCCTTACTTCCATTGACCAAAATCAATCTGATGATACCATGCCATTAATCCATCTAGAACTTATTGATTGGGAACCTATCGAACCTTTGACTATACCAAAATTTGCAAATGATGATGCCATCGTGCATTACCTATGTCATACTGATCCTGATACAAATTCTATCCATACTACTCATAACAATACGACTCAGTAGGAGGGTGTCAAATCTTCCAGCTACAAAATTGACAACAAGGAAAATAGATCTAATGGTGAAAACCATTCTATGATAGCATCAGATCTGGAAAATGTAAAAATAAAGAACGCATCCAATGGTGAAAACCTTTCTAAGGCACTAAAGGATGGAAGATTTGACACTCTCCCAGAACACTATCATGAGCGATCATCAGTTCTGGTCAAACCTACACAATCAATGGATATTGGCACAAAAGAGAAGGAAAAAATCCTACATCTGGCAGAATTCATGACAGAAGAAGAAAGACTGGCATTCATCCAATTCTTCAAAGCAAGAAGAATCAACTTTGCTTGGTCATATTCTGATATGCCAGGTTTAGATCCCAATCTACCTATGCATCATTTGTCTTTGCCAGCAAGAATCAGGCCTGTTAAGCAAAAATTAAGAAAAATGCACCCCAACATTGCATCATCCTCCTCCCACTCCTCACAATCAAGATAGGGGCACCATATCACTATCTCCGTGTAATCAAACACTCGTCTCCAGTGCTCTAACTTGCCCATACGGGCATGTGTGAATTGACCACTGTATCTAAAAACATATGGCCTGCTTGCTGGTCTGTCTGCAATGGGAAACCGCCGACAAATATCAAAGTGCTCCCACACCCATATCTGTAACAATGTCACCCCTACGGATATACTCCGTGCATCTAGATACACAATGGAATGAAGATCATGATAGAGATGTGCTAACATGCACATCCCCCACGCATATCTGGTACCATGTACCAACATGCTCTCTAGTGTCCTGCCCCAGCCAACGAGAAATCCCTTTGACCTGCGATTAGGGCACAGGAATCCTCCAATAAATCCAGCTAGCACTACTAGTAGTGTTGCATAAGAGTCTGCGATCCTCCACCATCAAACGCTCGAAACCTCTATGTCTTGATCCTGAAAGACTCTACAGTGAGCATCTCTGCTGCTGATCCCATGAGAGTCATATGTCACAATCTCCCTGATGAATGGAATGCGTAGGATATGCCACACATCCTTTGGTGTGACTGTCATCTCACCGGTGGGTAAATGAAAGGTGTTGTGGTCACTATGCCACCTCTCAACTAGTGCGGTCAACAAAACCCAATTAATCCTAATCTGGGGCATGTCTAGTAAACTTGTGAGGCCACACTGGCCTATCACC
>VCHN02000837.1:0-28878 GCA_007115665.2 Sequoiadendron giganteum | reverse complement strand
CCTCCATCCCTCTCTACTTCTCTCTCTACCTCTCCCACCCTATAGGTCTCCCACCCAACCTCTCTCTCTCTCCTCCTAACTCCATCCCTCTCTACTTCTCTCTCTACCTCAACCACAAACACACACACAACCTCTCTCTCTCTACCTCTCCCACCCTATGGGTCTCCCACCCAACCTCTCTCTCTCTCTCTCTCTACCCCTCCCTTTATACCTCGCTCCCTCTCTCCTTCCCTCTCTCTCCCTTCATCTATCCCTCCCACCTTACATCTCCCTCTCTACCTCTCCCTCCCTACCTCCATCTCTCTCTAGCTTACTTGTTAATATTAATATAATATATAATAAAACATATTAATATTAATATACGTATAATATTATAATATTACATTGTATAAATATTATAATTTATAATTTATATTATATTATAATTTATATGTATTATATATTTGATTTCTATAAATTCATTTTTAGTTTAATATTACAGATATTTGTTTTGTTCAAAATGGGTACCAGTTTTGCTTTGCAAAATGGATATTTATTTTGTCTGAGTGGAAAAATGACCCAATTTCCATTTTGGGTGTTCCAACAGTCCCCACATGCTTTATGGTGTTGAGAATGCCATGACTTATGTCCAATATAGATAAAATTTTACTTTTTTGCACTATTTTATACAAAATTTTATCCTATCAATCATCAAGGTACTTGTTTGAGTTTGTATAATGGGAAGAAATAGTCATCGTAAAGTGAAATGGAAGAGGAAATTTCAAGCAGAGGAAATCAAAGAAAGTAGGGCCAAAGATAGATCAAGGAAGAGGGTGGAAAGAAAAGGTTTGTCAAATACTCTTCAAGGAGAAGTCTCTTCTTTACCTTTAAATGACATTAAAAGTGACTATGATATTGAATTTAAAAATGTTGAACATGAAATTGAAAATATTGAGCATGAAATTGAAAATGAAAATGTTGAACACAAAATTAGAAATATCGCAAAATCTGATGAAACACCTATTGATAAGAGTAAAATCATAGACAAAGAAGAAGAAATACGTCAATATTTTCTTGAAAAATATGGATATACAACCCATGAAATTTAAAGGCTCAATTATTGAGGAAAACATGTGTTCAATTAAGGATAAATCGTAAAACATTATCAAAAGCACTAGCAATAATATCAAGACTAGATAGTCCTCTCCAAAACGATACTTGGGATTTTAGTGGCAGGCTTCCAGGAGTTGATAAGAAGCTAACTAATACCACAAAGGATGAAATTCAACAATTTTGGCACTCTAACTCTAGAGTATCACCAAATATAAAAGATGTTATAAAATTAAGAATTGGTGATCAAGACCGTACACCACATCCTAAACATTCCTTAGAACATAGCCAAACAATATTGTACAAACTATTTTGTGAAACATCCAAATTTGAAAATCTCACAAAGGGCATTTGAATCTTGTAAGCCATTTTATTGTGTGCCTCTTAAAATTTGCAATACATGTTGTTGCAAATACCATGTGGAGTTTTCTATGTATCATGAACAATTATACAATATTCATTCTACTTTGTATACAAACAAAATGTTGCAGGAGTGTCGTGTAATGTAACTACCAAGGTCATCGAGGGAATTATTAGATTTATTTTTTGTGGTAGAGATGATGGTTGCATTTTCTATAAAAATAATTGTTTAAATGGAAAGTGCTTACAATGTAGTGGGTTATCAAATTTTATATAATGTATTCATGAGGGAAGCAAGCATGATTTTGAAAAGAAAATGGTTGAGAAAAAGAGATTTGAGATATTGAAATACAATTTGAAGAGCAGAGGTGAAGGTTCTAGATGTGAGTTGGTTACAAGAGAAGTAAGTGTTGCTGATTTCATTTCAGATTTTAAGAAAAAAAAAATTACAAGTATACAAGTCACACCCACAAGTATACATGGTTAGATCAAAAATTCAAGATGTGTAAGGATTTTTTCCCAATTGGAACTATTATCTATGTAGACGGTTTCACAAAAAACTACACATTGCAACCACAAAATGAAGTCCAATCTCAATATTACAATTCAATTCAAATTGCCATTTTTGTTCCCATCACATATACAAATTCCCTTGATAGTACAAAAGAGAATACGAATATAGTTAGGGAGTACCATTTTTACATGAGTGATGATCAATCTCATTCATCAGAGTATGTACAATTTTTTTTTTTTTTTAAATGAGTTTTTGTAGGGAAAAATATATTACAATGGTTCAACATCTCATTTGGTCAGATAATTGCACTGATCAATTCAAGAATGATTGTATATTTTATTGGTTGAGTATAATGCATGTAGAGAGGGGTATATCTAATATTTGGAGTTTTTTATGCCAGGCATGGAAAATGGAGCATGATGGAGTAGGCATATGTGTAAAGAGGGATCTACTTAAATAACAACTAAATATTAGAGGTGGTGTTCCATTCATTGATACAAGTTCAATTGTTGAGTGGTGTAACTATGCATTGTCACAAGGAGGGGCACTTGATTCAGAAGTGCATAGGTTATTTTGGTTGGTTGATGAAGGGATAGTGGGAGAGAGATTGGATTTTCAAACAATCAAGGAATCGTCAAATATGCATTCATTTCAAAGCTCAGATGCAAGTACATGGACTATTTGGACACAAGATTTAGCTTGTTTTTTCAGGGCTATATTAAATGTGAGTGGGATAATTGTGAGTCATGTAAGTGGGTAGATACATGGATTCCACAATATCTAACCCCTTTATATGAAGCTCATTCATCTTTACTTAGTGAAATGGAAATTTCATTTGACTATGACCATATTTCATACCTTGCACAACAAGGACATGTTTAGGCAGTTATTGCACCATATGGGAATGAAGAGAGATCAGACTATTGGTTGGCATGATGTGTTCAAGGAAAAAAATACTAACACTACCTATGATAGATGATGATGGGTTCACATATCCTACAGGATCAGTTGCTATTGTTGGAACTTGGTTACAAACATATTGATTAGAAATAATGGAATTCTTGCATTTGAGGACTTTGAGAAGCACAAAACCATACTCATGTATTCACACCTAGTTGTAGCAACAAATTTTAAGTTATTGAAGCATCATGCAAAACCAACAACAAAAGAACTATGGATGATTAGTAATGTTGATCATGAAGCAATATTGGAAACGTTGAAGATAAGAGATAATCCCTTAGGTACACTTGAGTAGTGAATCTATTTTTTCTATGGGACAAGTATGAAATTGTTCATCTTAGTTAGATTCATCTTTTTTCTATGGATTGGATTAAAAGTACATATAACAATTCACCAGTATATAAAAATTTAGGTTTTTTGGAGAACAGAGGTATATTTTTCAAGAAATTTAGATCAATACATCCACCATAGTGGTATGAGTACAATGAGGTTATGATGGTAATGCATCCACATATAATTCATAAATAGCAATTCTTAATATTGCATCATATTTGGTTTTAGAGAATGTTCAGTTAAAAATTTGTAGTCCATCTTGCTTATGCTCAACAATTTTTCAATATTTATATGCAAGTCTATTTCACTCAAGTTTGGAGCATGATGAGGCTACAATAGCAATAAATCCACCATTGTTGATTTTAAAATAGGTCTTCAAGATTATTTTTCTTAAAAATTCACTTGTTTATATGTGTAGGCTTTTTAGAGAATAAAGTTGTTGTGGAAAGGTGATTTTGATCAATAGTTATATCTTTTGCAGTGGTCATATATAATTCATAAGGTGACATCTACGATAGAATTATAAGTAGTGATTCTTAATCTTGCATCACATTTGGTTTGAGAGAATGTTTAGTTAAGACTTTGCAGTTCATGTTGCTTATGCTCAACAATTTTTCTATATTCATATGTAGGTCTATTTCACTCAAGTTTGGATCATGACAAGGTTAGAATGATAATAAATCCACCATTGTTGAGTTTAAAATAGGTCTTCAGGATTGTTTTTATTAACAATTTACTTATTTATATATGTAGGTTTTTTTGGAGAATAAAGCTATTGTGGATAAGCAATTGAGATCAATAGTTATATCTTTTGTAGCGGTCACATATAATTCATAAGGTGAAATATCTAAAGTAGAATTCTAAGTAGTGATTCTTAATCTTGCATAATATTTGGTTTGAGAATGTCCAGTTAAAACTTTGTATTTCATGTTGATTATTCTCATTAATTTTTTAATATTTATATGTAGGTCTATTTATGGTATGGGCTTAACAATTTTGAGGTCTATTGATGACCAATCTCATTGAGTGAGGATGTGTTCTTCTACAAGGATCACCTTAGGGTGGTAGAGATGGGAATAACATGTAGCCATGGAGAGGGAAATATGATATGCATATAATTTGTACACTTTAGGGTGGTAGAGATGAGAAATACATGTATCCATAAAGAGGGAAAGATGATATACATACAATTTGTACACCTTACAGTGGTAGATTGATGAGAATGGCATGTAGCCAAAGAGAGAGTGATTTATACAAGGGCAGCAATAGGGATCACCTTAGGGTGGTGCATTGTTGTATTCGTACATGAGGACATGGAAAATATGATATACATGTTATTAGTTATATTGATGATGGATGTGATGTTTTATGTGTATGCTAACAATGCACATAGTATGTAGCTAGATTGATTAGATTTAGATGGTCATAGGTATACATGTTCATGATGTATGTATATTCATGATATTCATGTGTGTATGTTCATAATGTATGTAATATCATGTGTATGTATGTGTCTATGTTCACGATGTATGCAATCTCATGTGTATGTATGTGTGTATGTTCATGGTGTATGTAATCTCATGTGTATGTATGTGTGTATATTCATAGTGTATGTAATCTCATGTGTATGTATGTTTATGTGTGTATATTCACAGTGTATGTAATCTTATGTGTATGTTCACGATGTATGTAATGTGATGTATATGTATGTGTCTATGTTCATGATGTATGTAATCTCAAATGTATGTATGTGTTTATGTTCACTGTGTATGTAATCTCATTTGTATGTATGTGTGTATGTTCACGATGTATGTGATCTCATGTCTGTAATATCATGTGTATGTATGTATGTTCATGAATCTCAAGTGTAATATCATGTGTATGTATGTATCTTCATGAATCCGAAGTGTATTCTTGTCCATGTGTATGTATCTCTTGTGTATGCTCATAAGGCTCTTAAGAGACTACGTTGAAATAGTGCACTCTGAAATGATTAGGTGACTTAGAGAATGAACAAAGCCCTTCCCTACCATTTACCTATCCACTTGGACGTGTTGGCATGGTTGGTTTTGGTCTAGGATGCATGAAACAAAAAACATGCTTCTTTCCAAATTTGCACTGCTCTCTACTAACAATTTTTGCAAGTTGGCATGGTCAAACGATGTTAAGTTGACCAAAAATTAGAGAGGTTTATGTGGAGTGATTCCATATGAACTTGTACATTTAGCAAAAACATTTTTAGGTTCCACAAGCTCTAAGAACCACTTTGTCATACTTTGGTAGTTTTTTGCTCTTAGGGCTCTTAAGACACTACATCAAAATAGTGCACTTTGAAATGATTGGGTGACTTAGAGAACGAACAAATCCATTCCCTATAATTTATCTACCCACTTGGATGTGTTGGCATGGTTAGTTTTGGTCCAGGACACATGAAACAAAAAAATATACCTCTTGCTAAATTTGCACTGTTCTTTACTGATAGTTTTTGTAAGTATGCATTCTAAGTTGGCATGGTCAAACAATGTTGATTTGACCAAAAATGAGAGAGGTTAATGTGGAGGGATTCCATATGGACTTTTATGTGCATAGAAAACATTCTTATGTGTCATGAGCTCTAAGAACCACTCTATCATAGTTTGGCAATATTTTTCTCTTGGGGATCTTAAGAGAGTACGCCAAAATAGTGCACTCTGAAATGATCGGGTGACTTGGAGAATGAAAAAATATATTCCCTAGAATTTAATTGCCCACTTGGACATGTTGGAACAATTTTTTTTTGTCTGGGATGCACAAAACAAATAATATGCTTCTTGCCAAATTTGCACTACTCTTTACTGACAGTTTTTAAATGTATTCTAAGTTGGCATGGTCAAAAGATGTTGATTTATCCAAAACTAAGAGAGTTTAATCTGGATGGATTTCATATGAAATTTTACGTGTAGATGAATTAGTCTTAGGTGCCATGATCTCCTAGAACCACTATGTCATAGTTCGGTAGCTTTTTTCTCTTAGGGCTCTTAAGAGACTACGTTGAAATAATGCACTCTGAAACGATTGGGTGACTTGGAGAATAAACATAGCCCTTCCATAGCATTTACATACCCACCTAGACATGTTGGCACAACCTGTTTGTCAAACCTACTGACAAATTTGCAAATTTGCAATTACCAAATTTTGTTTGAATAATCATTTTCCTATGGGCAACCTAGGGTTGTCCTAATTTTCTCATTTTTATGGACAAAATGACACCTCATAGCTAGATCTTCATGTGTACTACCTTGGGAAACACAAATAAAAGGATATAATCCTACCTTCATAGGTGTGGGCATAGACTTACAATTCATCACTTGAAACTACTTGAGAAAAATCATAGCATATTTTATCTAAAACATAAATATGTGATATATCTATATATTCATACCAAGACAATATTGTAAGACTTCAAGATTAATCCTATCAATAATTTACTAAGGTTTTTCTTAATTACAAAAATCGACATCTTTAAACTACATATAATGACTATATTATTGGCATGTACAGTAAAAATCACTACTACACCAACTTTATCTTTGAGGTAAAGGTTTGGATCATGTGGACTTAAATAAAAATCCATTTTATGCAAGATGTTCATCTAATTTTATAAAGCCCACTCTATGACCCTATTTGACACCATAGAGAGATTTGATGAGTCTAAACATTTTCATTTATTAATTGTGTATGGACAATCCTTCTAGCTTATGATATAGACCTCTTCTTTCCTATAATCACCAAGAAAATGACTTCTTACTTTCCATTTGACAAATTATCTTTCCACCCAAACTATGTAGCCATAGAAGACATTATTTTCATAGTCTTTATCTTCCCACTTTAAAGATATTTTCTTCTTGCACTAGACCTCCTCAACATATGTAACACTCATATATATATATATTTAGAAGAATGTGTACCACTAAATCTACACCAAAAATGAAAAATCTTCTTTCTAGGAATCAAAAATCCCATTACAATTCACAGACCATTCTAGGTTCAATAGTATATTAAATGTATGAAAAGGTTTTTTCATCTTAATGACCTCAAAATCTATGTTCTTTATTATCCTTATTAGGTTGGCTTCAATATTCCTCCATGTACCAATGGTGCGTATTTTGGTCCTATCAACTAATGTAATATTATACAAAGTATAAAATAATGTTGGTTTACCCTATTCTTCCCATACTCTTTCTTGCATAATGATAATATCTATGCATAGATCTTCCAATACATTTTTGAGCCAATTTTTATGAACATGGAGTTCAATCACAACTTCCATTTTTTAGAGGTCTTCACCACATGTTTTAATTTGTGGCCTTAAGTCAATAATTTTATTTTTATTGTAATAATTAATGATTATTTTAGTTTTTCTAATATATTTTCTTCCTCTGCAAGGTTGTTATGGCTACCACATATTTTGTTAGGGCCTTCCTTCTTCAAGATCCTAGAATAATTCAAATAGAAGGGAAAGGGGGACCCTAGGTAACATGCACAACTTATATACTGATAAATAAACTTATATACAATTTTATCATTAATTTGAACCCAAAATTTGCACTCCATGTCACTTATTTTGATTCACTAATCAAAAGGAAAATTCAAATTGAAAAAGCCATCATTGCTAAAGGGGAAAGTAAAATTTATTCAAAGGATAAAAACCAAAATGAAACTATAGAGACTAAGGATGTTAATGGATCAAGAAATCAAAGGATAAAGGATGTTCCAACTATAGAGACTAAGGATAAAGGGATAAAATTTGGTGAATTTTTCCAAGACAACCAATTTTAACAATAGTTATACATGTTAATGTAAATGTCTAATGATAATTTATAAGTGAAAATGATATGCAATTAATAAACTATTAAAGTGCAATATTGCAAGAAATCAATAGATATAACATGTTATTGATCATAGATCAACCACTTTAAAGTGATTATACATTCAAATTTTAAGTTTCAAAGTAGGAAAACATGCACACAAGGAACAAGATATATCAAATATCAATTTTTATATATAAAAGTGTAGAGTAATTGTGTATGTACATATACAAATTTGGCATATATGCTAACTCAAAATAATATTTAAAAAATGTGGCATATTCCATCTTAAGGTCTATATACAATCTACATCTAAATAGCTATTCCATTTCAAGAAAATCCTAAACTTGTGGCGGATAATCAAAATGTATCCTCTTCAATGCCACCTGATGGATGAGAAGTTGATTGCACAATAATAATTTGAACCACAAATTAGATTAATTAGCTCAATGGTAAATAACATAGACTAATAAATAAAAACTTATATACTATTTTTTATAACTTTCAAAGTAGCATCTAATCATATACTAAACTATAATTTCTCAAAAATATCAATTAATGTCAAATTCAATTCTTCATTACCTCAAGCCTTTATTTTTTGTTGACAAATGTTCTGCAAATGATGGTCCCTTAGGATGATCAAGAGTCCTACCATATTGAAATGGTAGAGGATCCACATAGGTGGGTGGTTCAATACTCTATAACAAGAAAAATAAAATTGAAAAAATTAATATATAATTATTGACAAATAAACATAAACTAAACATATATCTACTTATAGATAGAAACTTATACATCTACTAGATATAAAAAAATACATATACCTGAATCAGTGATGCTTCTATGATTGTTTGAAAATAACTCATCATGGGTGCAGTAACTGCTACTTCCTATATATAAAACATGACAAGAATGTAAGACTGTAAATTTGTATATACATATAATCATAATATATTTGAAATTGACATTGAAGTCACTACAATAAGCTCTATAAGTTCTAACTAAACTATTAATTTAATTAAAATTTAGCTCAATTACCTTGAATTTGAGTCATTATGTGAATGAGAGTCCCGAAGGATGATCAGGTGTTTTAGTATATGACATTGGAAAAGGTGTCACATCATTCACATCTCAAATAGACTACAAAAGTAAAATTTAAGATCAAGATATTAATTAATGTATATTTAATTAATCATTTAATTTAAAAGATGCATACAATAAAAAAAGGTTAAACACGTGTACAAAAAATTATACCATGTCTAGGCCAAATTCAATGGCCGAAAGCGTGCCCATTGATGGACTTCTCTAAGCTCATCCTCGGTTATCAACTGTTCATTCCCACTTAAATATACATTAGTAATACTATTTGATATATTAATTTTAAATGTAATGCACTATGAAATAAATTTAAGTTTTTCATGTAAATAACATTGGTCTTGCTCCTCATCTCTAGCCATGGATGTCTCTCCTTTTGTTCTTTCCTTGAATGTCTCCACATACATGCAGTACACACTATTGGCTCATCTCCTCTAGGTGTCACATCATGGACCTCATACTCAACTTTTTTTAGGGGAGGCTTAGTAGTATCTTCGATAGGACCTGTAGACACTCAAAATATCTTGATCGATATCATGCACTTGATGTTGATTAACTAACATTGATTCTTCCTTAATCATTTCCACACTAACCATATAATTGGATAACCTTTATTTAATTAATTGAATTCATTGAATTTCCTCCTTAAATTGGATAATGAACTTTATCAAATTATTTCATCATCTTCCTTTAATTAAATAAATCAATTTATTTAATTAAAATCCTAATGTTCTTTCTTTAATTAAATAAATCCATTTATTTAATTAAAATCCTAAAGTTCTAACATCCTCTCATTTGATTTAAATAAACCCAAACATTTAAATCAAATATCATAAATCAACTAATTTCACCTAAGCTAATCAATCGTAAATTAATTAACTCCTAACACTAATCCCCCATTCCTCTAGCTTTTAACTCCACCCTAGGGTAAGTCAACTTTGGTCAACTAACCAAGTTGCACATGTAAATCAATTTATTTGATTTACTAATTCCTCTATTTTCATTCAAAATGGCATATTCTTGAAATATTCCACCCACTTGACTTTTCCCTCCCAAAGGACTTTTGTCCTCTTCACAAGCCACCTTGGTATTAAAAGCTCTTGCATGTCCTCTTCTTACATAAGCCACCTTGGCTTTAAATAGCTCTTACACATTCTTACACAATCCACCTTGGCATTTATTCTTCGTACACATCCCATCTCCCAAAATGTGCTCACACATGTGTGAGCACATCTCCTCCAAGATTCATTAGCATGTTGACAAGTGGCACAATGCCATTGGTCCATTTTTTAATCCCACATTCTCCCAATTCTTCACTCTTCAACCCTTCATCCTTATAAATAGAAGCCTTCTCTATTGAAAGAGGATCCACAATCATATGCAAGATCCACAATCTCATGCAAGGTTACTATCCACAATATCATCCACAAGTTAGATTATCATAGGCATAGAATTCATCATCCATAGCTAGGTTATTGACATTTTGCATCAAGAATCACACATTTAATCTAAGAGCTTATCAAGGTATTGGGAAAGGGATTCTGTTCACATCAAAGAAGCACCAATCTCCCTATGGGATGCTGGTTTGAGCATTAGAATAGAGTTTTTATTATGATTTACTTGGTATTTTGCTTTGTTTTCATTATTTATATGTTCAAAGAATCTCATAGGGAATACTTGTTTACACTTGTTTATTGACTAATGATTGTTTGTTTGTTCATGTTTGAGTAGGTCTAAGCGAAGAATTCACATTTTGGCGCTAGAAGGAGGGCACAAATCTCAAAATTAACACATCTTTTTCTCTAATTCTGTTGTTTTTATTTCTATTTTCTATTTTTCCCAAGACAAGGCGACATTGAATAGACAAACAGTGACGCAATCATTTTAGCGTTGCTATATGGCGATGCTGCCTCTATGATCAAAACGTAAAGCTGACTTGTTTCTTCTGATGTCTAATAGACCGAATTCCAAATAGCGACACTGGTGAATATCTCGACGCAATTGTTGTCTCTATTTTTCCACAGAGTGACGCTGAGTTCACCAGAGCGACGTTGAGAACCACAAATCATGATGCATATGCAGACATTGATGTTGGGTCTGGGTAAAAAGCAATTTTTTTAGTTTTATTTTAACATGTGCTTTTCTATATTGATCACCTTTGACTTTTGACCTGTTAGTGGCTCTGTTTTTTGTAGGTTGACCAACTTTTGCAAGTTTAGGTAACAAAGAAGAAGAGAAAACAAGGAGGAAGGCTTCTTATGGCACTTTCTTTTTCATAATTGTAACAATTATTTTTTAACACTTTGGGGACACCTATAACCCAATCTTTGGAAATCTTGCTATCTTTCAGTTTAGGACTCCAATACGTTTTTTTGGGGTTTTCAAAAGAACTTAAAAAAGCTTTATTTTTGTCAAAGTTGGTTAAAAAGAACATTAGAAACTCACTAGATTTGATTTTGGGTTTTAAAAATTGAACAATCAACTTTCACACTCAAATTTGGTGCTATAAAAAGAACTCATTTCTTTCTTTTGAGGACTAAAAATAATTTGTGCTTGTTCTATTTTATAATATTTTCTACAAACTCTTGTCATTCGAATGCGTATACACTTCTTTCATACTTCACGGTGATCTTGAGAATCAAAGGCATCTTAGTGGCATTAGGTTGTCTAAAAGATTGCCTCCACATATCAAATTTGGGTTTTTTAAATTGAACAAATGTTGCTAGTGTGAGAAAAGGCATTGCCTATGTTCTCTCTTTATTCATGCAAACAAAGATTGATCGAACTACAGATGTACTTACTCACTATTGTTCACCTTTAGAGGGCCTGCCTTGGTGGGAAAAAGTACTCACCCTAAGGGAACGACCCAAGTGGTAACGAGCATAAGCCGAGCTCTTCCAAACCGCTATATAAATTTTTGATTGCAAGGAAATTTTGTAATCAACGGGAAGCAGTACATGATAGCTCTCCCCCAGTGTCTTTATGATGCGTAAATCCCTTGTTCTAAGGGTTGGGATACCTCTTTACAAAGTTTATCATTGTATCCCATGAACTGGACGCCCTTACTACAAACCTTTGTTTAGAGGCCAAAAATCCCTAAATATTTGTTGGTGTCAAGAGGTCGGACCTCTGAAGTCGTCTCACATACTTGCGATTCCTAGTAGAGATAAATATTTTGTCATGGGAGATTCATGAGAACTCGAAGCTTGGCTAACCCATAGAAGTGAGTGTCGTGGAGGGGATCCAGTGTGGTCAAGCTTCTAATCATCCACTCTGAATAAGTGCGGCTGGAGAAATCCAAGTGGGAATTCAACAAATATTGTCTTTTCTATCCTAGGGTTGTGCATTATTTCAGAATCAAAAAACTTTGTTTAGATCTAAAACTTGGAAACAAACATTCAACAAGGTCATAAAAATTCAAACCCTTTGGGAAGAGAAAATACCTTTGAAAATCCCATATATTATTGCTTGTCCCTAGGGATTCTATCCTTAGAGGCTTCTAAATATTTGGGCCCACATCTCAATTTGTTCTCTCTAAAGTCAACCTAGGAAACTATTGCCTTGATCCTTCAATTTCCACATAATGGACCTTGTGGGATGAAAATAAATTGAGACATAGACATTCAATTTGAAACTTAAGCAAAAGGTGTGGATGTGGTAAAATCAATTGAACCCCACATATGTGCTTGTTATCATCTGTCTTATGGTCTTCCAAGAAAAAAATTGGTATGTTTGTTTGAACTAATCATAGGTTAAAGAATGTTCTTCACTATCTTGGTCTTGTAAACAAAGTCCCTCTTAGGTTCATTTAGAATAAAATCAAACATGTCATACATCCCAAACATTTATCATCTCCATCCCACAAACAACTTTAGAGCTTTGGAAACATCATTATCTAGACTTGGGTACATCATTAAACCAAATCAAAATCACGTTGTTTAGTTAGGAGTGTGAGAATTCATCCTTTCTCATACCTCTAGTTAAATTAGCAACCCTTTGAACAAGTTCATCCTAGGGTCACATCCAACATCTTGGGATCTACAAATTCATTATCCCAATCAAACCAATCAAAATCAAACCCTAAGTCTAGTATTGATCTAAAATTCCTAAAAGTTCAAACACCCATATCATTCACCCCTTTCATCCTTCATCACATCATTGGTCCTAAACACCTTAGAGGTTCACTTTTGCAACAAGGTCACAACACAAGAAAAATATGGAATATAAACTTGATTCATACATCATGAGTAATCCAATTCAACCAAACTATCAAGGCCTCACAATACCAATAGATTATCAAAACTCACATTTATACAATCCATACATAGGATCATTACCTCCTACAAACCTCAATAATACAACAAATGTGAGTTTTCCCAATCTAAATTTTGGACCACCTTTCCCGATGGTAGATTTAAATCAAAGTCAATACTTACAAATCTATCAACCAAACGATCAATACATGAGTCCTCAAGAAAACAAAATTATCCCACCAAATCAATACATGCCAAATATGAATATACCAAGTACAAGCTTACCAAAAATCAACATATCAAATCCACACTTGGTGAACTATGGGATAAATACGTTTGCAAATCAAACCAATATTGTTCAAAATCCAGGAAATATATTGGCAACTCAATGTATTGATCCAAGTCAAGGTAACCTCGGGCAAAATCAAAGTTACCCAAATCAAAGCAATATGATTCCCAACCACAACAATGTTCAATGTCAACCTATAATGCCAAATCTAAACATCATACCAAATCAAAACACTGTCCAAAATCAATTTGGCCATGATCCCATGCAAACACCACAAGTATACTTGCCAAATATGCTTTCTCAACAACCAAATCCACTGTATCGAGGGTTTCAAGATCAAATGTTGCAAAATCAAATTGCTACACTTAGGAAATTAATTGATTCATATCACCAAGAGACATCTCCACTGCAAAATCAACACACTACAAAAGGATTATCTCATCAAAACATTGAGTTGTCTCCACAACCACTTCAAGAAATAATATTCTCAATGTCAAGAGGTTGGATATCAAGATCAACATCAACAAAAATCCCAATCACCACATCTCCAAGATCAATCACAACAAGAATCACCTCAACAAACACAAATCTCATAAGATCACAAACGTGAGTACACTCCTTTTGGAGAGCTAATCGAATCAGTGCTAAGAAAGATAGTTAATGCAAAACTCATCACTCTTCCAAAGGTAAGTTATTTCAACTTTTTCCTAAACTTCCCTTGGAATAGGGGTGGATCTTATTGTGAGTATCATAGAGAAAATCTTCATAAAATGTCAAATTTTATTCAACTCAATAATCTCATCCAAGATCTTATTGATCAAAAAATAATAAATGTTGAGGACAATGAACAAGATTCAACCACTAGTGATAACATTGACAATCTCTCCACCATAATTGTTGAAAAAAATGATCAAAATATATCCATCAATGAGCACCTTGAAGATTTTTCTACCTCATCTAACGATCAAATCAACATGCATCAAGGGTCACTTTTTTATTATGATCAAAATTCACCAATAATTTCCAACAATTATCTATTTCAGGGAGTGTTAGAATTATTTGATCCTATTAACATAATTCAAGATCCATCCACCAATGATCATGTTGAAAATTTATCTACATCACCTAATGAGTTAGAGGAAATATCTCAAGAGTTTATTCCAAAGCATGATCATCATTTGTCACCAAAGTCTAGCAGTGGTCCTTTCCAAGAAATATTGACATCCTTCGACCTCTTGGTTGTGAATATTGAAGGAATCCTCAACTCGACACTTGATCCAAATCCACTCAAAGATCAACAAGATATTGAGCCACTTCCCATGCCTAATGATGATGTCCAAGAACCCTTTGTAAGCAATCCATCCTATGAAATTGAATCATGTCAAGAACTTGATCCAAAGTGTGTCAAAAGCAATTCCAACATTAACCAAGATCAAGAATTTGTATCTCCACAATACTGCAATGATCTAATGGGAACTCTCCTATCTATACAAGATGTCACAAAAGATGATCATATCCATATAGCATATACTCCTCCATCTACCCATGTGATTCTTTCTTTGGATGGACATGTAGATGATCTTCATTCAAAACAAGAAACTCATACTCTTGATATCATTACCAAGGAACAAGAGTCTCCTACTCTTAACATTTTTACACATGATAAATATATAAAAACATCTAGAGACATATCAGAAATGGGTCATGAAGAAGGCTTCTACAAAATTTGTGAATTAGAAACATCTTGTGAAAGCATATCAAAAATGAATCATGAGAAATACTTTTATGTGGACAATGAATCATGAGGAAGACTTTTATGTGGACAATGAATCATCAACACCTCTTGAAGAAGCATTAAAATATGATATTTCACAAGATCAAGCCAAAGATATCAATCAGGAATTTATCCCACATATGGAGGATCCTATCACTTATAAACTTGGATCACTTACATTTTTTAGGGCAAGCTATCTTATCAATGAAGAAGGTGTCACCTTTGAAGATCCACAACCAAGAGCATTATCATTATAGGCATTTCACTCCATAGTTTTCATGATTTTCTTAATAAATTAGCTATATTATAGTCAATTTCATACTTTGTCCATCACACATTCATCATCAAGCTTATAAAGGGGTTAGGAAAGGGCTTCTTTCCACATCAAAGGAGCACTAATCCCCCTATGGGATGCTGGTTTGAGCATTAGAATAGTATTTGATTAGTATTTTGTTTGATATTCTACTTTGTTTTCATGTTCTTATGCTTAGATTAATTTCATAGGGAATGCTTAATTCCTAATTATTTCTTGACTAATGATCACTTGTTTGTTCATGTTTGAGCAGGTCTAGGATAAGCATTCACATTTTGGCACTATCACTTACTTTTTTAGGCCAAGCTATCTTATCAATGAAGAAGTTGTCACCTTTGAAGATCCACAATAGAGAAAAGAAGGGTTAGCACCTCATTTCCAAGGAAAACTATATCCTATTGCAAATAAAAAATTTCAACAAATGAATTATCAAGGTAGAGGATTAGGCCTACATGAATAGGGTATCCTAGAACCAGTGCAGATTATTGGCAATCCTAAGCATCAAGGTCTTGGTTATTCGAAAATTAAGGGATCTAAACATATTAGTGATACCTCTATAATACTGGGGGAAATTTTATCTAATGCAAGCATCAACATAGGGAGCATGAAGAATCCTTATGATGAAACCAATTTCAATACTACAACTAGCCATGTCATGAATCTCCATCCACCCATCACCCCATCCATGAATTGGGACCAACATCAAAAGAAAGATTTGAATCAAAGCATGAAGAAAGTTATCAAAGAAAAAGAAGTAGGGAAACATGAAGGACAAATCAAATACAAGTGCATACCAAAGAATACAAAGAATGATTATCCCTATCAAACTCCATTAGTAAAAGAAAATATGGGGAAAAATAAACAAGGGAAAATTATCCATCAAAGATGTCCACAAAGGCAAAAGCAGGCTTCTTAAGCAACGTGCAAAGTATATCAAGTTGTTGGTCCTAATTCCATGCACACTTTCGTATCCACCCATCATTTATCATCTTCTCAAGTTTGGAGAGTCAAAGATTCCAAGCTGTCAACCAATCCATCTCTTGTTCCTAAACACACAACACAATCCACTCCTCCATGCATGATATCTGATTCTCACATTAACCATGTATTGGTAGCAACCCTTCATCATAAGGATTCAGAAGGCATTCTATTGTGATGTGCGCATAAACACAAAGTTAACTCTGGTATCAACAAAGTAGATTAGGAATCTTAAAAGTTGCACTCAAGTGCACGTATCTTAGCAAAGCAACTTCTTCAAACAGGATATTGATGCACACTATGACAAAAGCATCTACATCGACACCACCAGGTGGTTCAGCATGAGCTTGAAATATTTCACAAAAAATCAAAAATCATGAAAATAGTAAAGATAAAAAAAATCCTCTAGTGAAAACCGCATGGACGACGCTTTGGAAAAGTACCATGATGAAAACCTGGAAAATAGGCCTCATGTGTAGAATCGAGCATCTACGTGTGCCACTTCAAGTGAAAGCATCTTATCACATCCATAATAAAGCCAACATTCCATCCATCTTATCCATAATAAATCCATTCATCCATGAACCATTTATCCAATCCATTTTCATATATCTACATCCATATTCCAAATTATCTTGATCTTGATAAAGTTTGGTGCACACTTTACACTTGCTTATGGTAAACATCTTGACATGGGTCATTTTCATTGATCCTATCCTACCAAATGTTATCTAAGCCATGAAGCACTATCCAAATGAGCATCCTTTGTTCGAACACCTTATCTTATCACAAGATAATCCTTGGAATCCTTTGTGTGCTTAACATATCCATCCATACATACATCTATCCAAGAATCCATCCATGGCATTCCATACATTGCTAGACACTGGGGGCAGATATTTACATCTTGCTTCAGGAATAAATCTTGATCTATATCCTCCAACTTATGTGGTGATTTGAACATTGGCAAACGTAAAATAAAATTGGTCAAGAATTTGTGAGCCAAAATCCAAATCACTAGCCCTTGGCATATTTTGACGAGAAGATGTTTCTTATCAAGCATTATCTTTCATTAAACATCGATCCAAACAATCAATATCAGTCAAATTTTGTTCCAAACCGAGCTTCAAAAACTTGATAAACCAAATCCAATCAATCCATTATCATCTCAGGATATCCTTCCCAATCCTCGTGTTGCTTAACACTATCCTTGCATTGTTGTGTATCCTCAACAATGTTATCATCATCAATCCATCAATTCCCAATCCTCGTGTTGCTTAACACTATCCTTGCATTGTTGTGTATCCTCAATGATGTTATCATCACAAATCCATCAATCTAATCAATCAACCTTAGCTTGGTTTTTAACAAAATCCAAAAGTAGATCGCTGATATCATCACACATATCCATATCCAAATCGTCAAAATCATGTGACAAAAATATCCAAAACATGTCAAAATCCCAAAACAGGTCAAAAAGTTGAAAAACGTCAAAAACATGGTATCTGAACTACGACGTCTCTGAGCTTAAATGTAGGCAAGGCCATCATTGATGAACCCCCGAGACACAATATCCAAAAACATCCATAAATCTCAAAAAAAACCAAAACATGGGAAAATTTTAAAAATCAAAACATTTGTAAAAAATCTCTAAAAATCCAAAACAATAGCCTCAAAACATTTCAAAATACCAAAAACATTCAAAAAAACCCAAAAAATCATCCACCCCGTTTCGCTTTCACCCGTAATAAACTTCCACTCACAATAAATTGATCGTCTTCTTCAACCTTTGGTAAAACAATCAAAAACAAGTATAGCAAATTGAAAGTGTGAACTCCAATGTCAAGGTCTTAAGTCTAGGTCAGTAGGTAAATAGGTTGGTCAACTCTTGGTATCACTAGCCCATCATCCAGTCAATCTCACCATCATCTGATAACATCATGACCTAGGATGCATCCTTCCTATAATGGACATCAACATCAGGCATCACCGTAGTTTAGTCTTGGCTAGCGATATGAAAAACATTAACTTGTTTGTTTACTTGATCTTTTCTTTTGATTTATCTTATTGCACTTATTCCAATGACCTCTCGATGATGTCTATCAAAATGATTTAGAGAGAAAGGAATGGGGCATTGATCTTTATCTTTCGTTTGTTGTGCTTGTTGGATGTTCTTGCAATATATTTACTCAATGAATACTTATTTTATTAGGTGTGTATGGAAGGTGTTTTGGACAACTTGTTGACTATTACATTGGGAGGTTATGCCTTTTTTTTCTTGGTATGAGATGTACGAAACTTTTGAAGTACATCCTAGTAAGTTTTTTGTATGTCAGGTGTGAAAAAGGATACTCCTATCTGTTTGTCAAGTCAAAGTCCATCTCACTTGATACAACACCATTCTGGTCGTCTATACCTTGATGCATCATATCTATGTGTGTTATCAAACATAAGGAAAGTAAGATCTTTATGACCCCAATCCCTAGATAAGCAAATACATCATCATCTCTAATAAAGTCTTGGAAGATCATAGACTTGTTGGATCCTTTTTCATCATCTTATTTCTTCTATCCTCTTTCACGATAACATGATATCATGTCATCCACAAACTGTATGCTTCCTGCATATTCATACATATCATCATAATAGGTAACATTATCCATCTCACATGCATTGCATCATCATTTAAGATGTTTAGGATAATATAGATTTGTTATTCTCAGCATCTTAATTCATCTCATTTGCATCATCATTATCATATAGATCTATACCATCCATACATCCATCTAGAACCTCTTTTTCGTGAGATCGACCCTCAAATCAAAATTTTCGCCCGATCTCTTGAGGGAGCAGTGTACCAGTGTACTTCTTTCCGTTGGGGCATCCGAAAAATTATAATTTTTTTGAATTTTGATCTCACTAGTGTTATTCTTTAAACCAACGCAACAAGTACCTCACTTCAAAAAGGGGCAAAATGTAGACACTCAAAATATCTTGATCAATATCATGCACTTGATGCTCATTAACTAACACTGATTCTTCCTTAATCATTTCCACACTAAACAATTAATTGAATAACCTTTATTTAATTAATTGAATTCATTGAATTTCCTTCTTAAATCAGATAATGAACTTTATCAAATTATTTCATCATCTTCCTTTAATTAAATAAATCAATTTATTTAATTAAAATCCTAAAGTTCTAACATCCTCTCATTTGATTTAAATAAACCCAAACATTTAAATCAAATATCATAAATCAACTAATTTCATCTAAGTTAATTAATCCTAAATTAATTAACTCCTAACACTAATCCCCCATTCCTCTAGCTTTTAACTCCACCCTAGGGTAAGTCAACCTTGGTCAACTAACCAAGTTGCATATGTAAATCAATTTATTTGATTTACTAATTACTCTATTTTCATTCAAAATGTCATATTCTTAGAATATTCCACCCACTTGACTTTTCCCTCCCAAAGGACTTTTGTCCTCTTCACAATCCACCTTGGCATTAAAAGCTCTTACATGTCCTCTTCTTACATAAGCCGCATTGGCTTTAAATAGCTCTTACACATCTCTTACACAAGCCACCTTGGCATTTATTCTTTTTACACATCCCATCTCCCAAAATGTGCTCAAGCACATCTCCTCCAAGATTCATTAGCATGTTGACAAGTGGCACAATGTCATTAGTCCATTTTTTAATCCCACATTCCCCCCATTCTTCACTCTTCAACCCTTCATCCTTATAAATAGAGGCCTTCTCTATTGAAAGAGGATCCACAATCATATGCAAGATCCAAAATCTCATGCAAAGTTACTATCCACAATATCATCCACAAGTTACATTATCATAAGCATAGAATTCATCATCCATAGCTAGGTTATTGACATTTTGCATCAAGAAACACACATTTCATCCAAGAGCTTATCAAGGGATTGGTAAAGGGATTCTTTCCACATCAAAGAAGCACCAATCCCCCTATGGGATGTTGGTCTGAGCATTAGAATAGTGTTTTTATTATGATTTACTTGGTATTTTTCTTTGTTTTCATTATTCATATGTTCAAAGAATCTCATAGGGAATGCTTGTTTACACTTGTTTAGTGACTAATGATTGTTTGTTTGTTCAAGTTTTGAGTAGGTCTAAACGAAGCGTTCACAGACCTAAACACATATGACTACACATAGTGCAATGATGAGTCACACAAATATGTCTAGATGACGATGCTCCACCAACATCAACTGAACCACCAAGAGTATCACTATCAAGTGGCTGGACAAACTAAGAAGACTGTATAATCAAATGGCTAGTCAAAGAGTGTATGGCCATGAGACTCTACATTGCTACATCTACAACAATGTTTGGATGGGCTATTGGAGGTGGAGGAGCAATAGAAGGAGTGGGAATATATATTGGACCTTGGATTTGTCACATTTCCCCAAGTCTATCTTGGGGAATTCCTCTACCTACTCCTTGAAAATGTCTAAAATCAAGATAATTCACATGTTTCCCTAAAACAAACTCCGCATATAATTTATAGAGAAAATAAAGAGGGACATCAAGATTGTTTTTGGGTGGTTTATCAAACACAATCCACCAATGATCCCAAAATTTTCTTGTTACACCCTCATGTTTAAGGCCACTAATTAACTCTCTACAATACTTTGATATTAAACCTTTCGATTACATTTGAATTAAGATGCTATCTTTGACTGTTTTGTTTAAGACATATATGATTGATCATATTTTACAGAATCTATGATATATACTCAAACTTAATTTGATGAGAATATATTATATGCTCAAATATGTCCATATTATGCCAACACATTGTCATACACGTAGCTGCCATATTAATGATAGTATAAATTGTGGTGTTTGACCCTATCAATGTTATGGAGTTTTATTTATTGGGCTCAAACATGTCAATGTCGTGACAATAAAATTGTTTAGTTTTTAGTTTTTTTATTATAATGTTACAATAATGAAAATATATTTAACCTTGTTAATATAATAATAATATAATAAATAAATGTATGACTCTACTGATGTTATGAAAAAAAAAGAGTGTATTTTATATATTTAATTCAATTGATTGGTATACACATTTACATCTATATATAATTCTTATTATTCATAATAGATGATATTATATTTATACATGTATGTATGCATATATACATATATACTAGGCTATATTGTGTTATACTTATATATATGTATACGAGGGGTTTAACACAGGTTAATGCACCTAGTAACCAAAAATTGCTAAATAAACACCAAGTCATGGATTTCAAAGGTAAGTTAACGCTATGTATTAAGGGAATGAGAGTGGGTTGGAGGTGAAACAGTGGTTAACATGAAAAAAATATGCATCTTGCCTTCTTGCAATCCTTATGATACGAAAGGGCCATGATGATAAAAAAATAACTAAATTGACAGTGGAGGTAGATGATAGGGGATTCACTCGTTTAGGAGACTGAGTTTAAGATAGTGAAGGGCGAGTTTTCTCAAGATAAACTGCACTGGAAAATGTTCCTAAAATTACTGTGAAGGACCCACATTAGGGAGTAGTAGTACCACAATGCACAGGGGTCAACATAAATGGGATCTTGAATTTTGATGGTCGACAACTTGCGAAGGGGAGGAAGTTTAGGTATGAATATTGTGAATGAAATGAGGGAGGAGAGGGAGTGATAGTTGGCAAAAGAAGTCAGATTTGAGTGTTTGAATGCAGATGCTAGCGAACGGGGACCCCAAGAAGGTCGTGACTATCAACCTACTGAGAGGTGATAAACTAAACATCCAAGTGTTGATGAAGGGAAGGAACAACAAATTGGAGGGGGATCATGGCAACATGGATTGGAGCCTGAATGTGAAAAATGGGGGATTGCGTTCTATGAATGGGAACTATATAGACATGGATAAGTCTAGCAGCCCAGTTCTCTAGGAAGTGCAAGAAAGAAGAACATACGTGGCTTTAGGGAAATAATGGTGATTGCTACATTACTGGTATCAATTCTTGTTAAAACTTCTCAATGCAGATCAATGGCTTACAATACAGAGCTAGCGATATCAACCATGGCGTCCACTGTGATCCAATGGCTCAGGCTTGAGATACAAATGCAGAATATACAAACTAATGGAACTTTGATATAAGCATGGAATTGAAGAAGCATCATCCTTCAGACTACATCATGGAACTGGCAGTATGAAGAGAGACTATCGCTGCCATTGTTTCCAGGTATGGTACCTTTCATTCTTCCAAGTGAAGTAGTTTCTACTGAAACTTTATTTTTCATTCTAAATGTTGATTTAAATCCAATCGATTATCTTTAAAATTAAGCTGATTTAATGCCAGCAGAAAGTTAGGACATGCTTAATATTAACATTAACTGGATTATATAATGTTTAATATGGTTATATTATCCAGAAATTAATAGTATTACCATTATCATCAAAATTCAATTAATCATGAAACAATAGTGATATTATTAATGGTGATTAAATATAAATATTATTTCATATGTTTAATTTGTGAGTAAACAAGATCATTTTATTGCTATTAAGAAGTACATAATAATATTAGTAATGCTTGGAGGATTAAATAATAATAATATTATTAGAGAATTAATGTCAAGATTTATTGTATTGGGTTATAATTGATAATAATGTTTTGGATCATTATTTTAAAATGGGTCTAAGTAATAATCCTATTCTACTTAACCAATAAGGCAATAAAGTTTTCATAGGCCTATTTATATAACCTTAAACTATTTTTATGAAATTCCTTATTAGGGCAAAATTTATGAAATTTTCTTAATTAAATACAAACACAGTATTAAATCAATGATTTACCTTAATACCTTGGATGTGAAATAAGTTTTGCAATCTTACGAAATGTTTATATAATATATAATTTTACAAGTATTTTTAAGATATTGATATTTAACCATATGTGTGTAAGTCTACACCTAGGAGTAATAGTGGTACTATTTTTTATTTTTTTGCTAGTTAAATCACTGCTAAGGGGCAACACCCTATATTTCTTCAAAAAATTGAGCTTACATGAGTTCTAAATACCAAAAAAAAAATTTGCCGAACTTTTGACAAAATGTTCTTCATTGTTTCCATCCCAAACTTCCTAGACATATTGGCTATCCATATTTTATCATTACAAAAAGGTTTGGTTTCAATCACAGGAAATACCATCTACTCTTGGGTCTGACTCCTAAATTCCACATACTATACCCAAAATCCTATTTTTATAGCAAAAAAAACATTAAGAATCATTATTGCGCCAACGTCTTTGTTCACTCCTTGTCGTCATCCGAATTTGACCTCTTCATGTAGGCTTTGCAGTCTACCACCACTAGGCAATCCGTTCTGCAATTTCGGTGGGTCGGGCCTTTTGCTTTCTACTTTGGGTTTTTGTTTTCATCTTGGCGTCATTATTCTCCCATACCGAAGTCCCAATCATCGTTGTCCCCTACCATAATCTCGTCTACAAGCCCTTCATCCTCCACAAACCTCAATGCCCAGCCCCGTGGAAGGTTTCCCACCAGATTAGTTGCCCTGAGAAGGAATAAAATGTTCCTTTCTCTCTCATCCCATAGTTTTTCGAACCCCTCTAGATCAATGGTTTGAATCAGATGGAATTTCATGATTTCCCTTTCGTTCATCTGAATCATGTAATAATTTTGGGGCATTGGGATTTGCTTGTTTTCATCCACATTTTCCAGGGCCGCATCGATGTCTCCTAGCTAGGCGTGGATGAAAACCATCTACGTGAGTTTCTTCCCAATCTCCTTGGATACACCCATGTGTAGAAACACAACCAAGAACATGGTTGGGATTTCCGAGTTCGACCTGAATCTATGGTAGACTCTCAGGAATTTTGGTCCCATAACTTTCTTAGTCACCCAAAGGACCAATGGGTGGGATGAAGCCAGCAACCCCTACAACCTTTTTTCTGTAATTTCCCCTATGAAGGATTGTTGTTGTTTCTCTATGTTCAATAATAGCAGGGTCTCCATTAGGATTGCTATCACCACTCACACCACCTCTCTGATTCTCAAACTTTGTCAATATACACTGCTCCTTTTGTGCTCTCTTTACTTTCTGAAAATGGCACTATAATATTTTGTCTAAGCTAGTGCCGACCGTGGCCTTTTAACCACGATGATATTACTTCTTCATAATGAATTTTTAAGGATCATGCCTTTTGAAGTGTGTTTTCTTGCCACCACCTTGGTGTTGTTACAAAGCGGATTTATTGTATGATATTGGGCTAACCACTGGTCATTTCCTTTACCTTGGGACTTCCTCACCTGACTTTCTCCTTACATTTTACTGATTTCTCATGTCTTATCACTCTAAAAAACTCTAAGATTTTTTCCTTATTTTATTAAAGGTTACTTCAACCATCGGTTGATTCGGAGTTTTTGATGCCATCTTCTCCATTTTCAGTTTTATCCCAACCACTGCCTACGTGTTACTTTTTTATGCCTTTTTTCCATCTCATCTGCCTTCTCATTTTCTTCGTGATATATGTGACTTATTTGAAAGGCCTCATACTTACTTGCTAGAATTTTGATGCTCTACAATAAGTGGTACCTCTGCAGATAGCATTGACTATGATGAGAGAGTCTCCTTCCGAGTGTATCCACTTCACACCCAGTTCTAATCCTAATTGCTATCCCATGGCAACAACTTTGAACTCTGCTTCATTGTTTGTACAAACTCTCAGAGAGAGATTTTTATGCTAGCGTCTTGCCAAGGACATCCCTTGCAATACATCTAGCTCCTCCTGGTCCTGGGTTCCCACGAGCAACTCCATTGAATTTATTTTGGTCCAACCTTCTTTTGATACCTTCCATACTACCTTTTCTCTCTTTGACTTTGATGTCTGTTGCAAGTCATTTTCACTCGGTATTGGTGGTTTCAGACCATCAAATTTTTTCATTAGGTTATCATCAGGAAATTTGTGAACTTTTTATGTTTGCCTTCTTTGCACCGAGCATCTTCATTGACCAATTCTACTATGGCCCTCTCAATTTTATCCCAAAGCCTATCTTTGTTCATCTCCTTCCCTTGGAAGATCCTTTTGTTTTGTTCCTTCTAGATCTCCCATATTATAATGGATGGGGTGAGTTGCCATACTCCACTAAATACTGATTTCTGGCCTCCTTGAGGCCACATTTTGAACCAAGATACTAGTTATGCCGGCATGGGGCATTGTAGATTCAATTTGTTCCTCGCCCTACCTCAGCAATCATTTGCATATGGGCATGTCAGAAGAAGATGATCTACCGATTCTTCATTCTCTTTGCACAATGAACATCTCCCCAACCCTTGAACACCAAAGGTTTCTAATCTATCCTCTGTGAGTATTCTTTTTTGAATCACCATCCATGCAAAGACTCCTATTCTAGGAAGGCATTTTCTCCCATATCAACTTGCATGGCCAGTCTTGCCTTTCCATGGTCAGCTCTTTTATCTTATATCCGAACTTCACTTTGTATGTTCTTATGGAAGACCCACACCATTTGATTATGTCCTTGTCATTGGATGCGACAAAATGTATCTCTTTGAGAATTTTTGTTAATGCCTCTTTTTGAACTTGTGGCACATTGAGGGTTTGCAGATCGTTCTAGCTCCAACAAGGGGTCCCCTAGTTATCAGTTATCCTACCATAGTTGGAAACCTTATTCCCCCATAGTCTTGTCATTTCATCCTTGATTTCTTCCAACCCCGGGGAGTTGTTGATGGGGGGTTTCCCACACCACAAATCATTCCAAAAGGATGCACTATTTCCATCTCTAATCTCCCAAGCTATATGCTTAGATATTATGTCCTTGCAATCCAGAATGAAGTTCCATATTGCAGAGCCTGTTGGAATCAAGGAACATTGAGAGGGGTGGGTGAATCAGTGTTTTGCAATTTTAACTTTATTAATCTGATCTTTAAAACACTTATAACATTCAACCAAAAGAAATATGAATGAACATAAAACAAACAACCACAACACCATCACACAAGAATTTTTACGTGGAAACCTTGTTAGGGAAAAAACCATGGTGGAAGGCCAATCCACAATATTATCTTAGTATACTCAAAAAGATGTTTTACAGAATGGGAATGCACTTGCATTCAAGCACACTGCCTAGAGCTCACTACTCAGAGATTAAGAATCGCTATCTTATAAATATATTTAGATTAAATCCATTTGAGGAATTGAACTAATAAAATAGCATCTACTAATGCCTAGTTATAGTTCCGGTTTAAGCACATTAGTTGATTTCTTGACCTTCTATTTGATTTTTCTCTTCTTCTCTGCTCTGCTCTAATTCATATCACAAATCCTTTTTATGCACAAGTGAAACTGTGCATAATCACTCTGCTATTCACAGCTCACACACCAACTCTTTGCATATATATCAAAAATAATATAATCAATCACTTATATATATCTGCCACTAAGGATTTAATCGCTACCTGTTGGCTTCAACAAAAGTATGAAAATATTTATAAACTGTCGGCTCAATCCATAGTTAATTCTTGATGTGCACCAACCAAAGTCGGCCATAGAATAGTAATGATTCAAATCAATATGATCAAACATGAAAATACTTAAACAATTACTTCTCAAACATATACAACATATTAAATTCAAGAAGTTGGATTTATGCACTGATAAACAAGAAATTAATCAATTGGATCTTCTAACTTGCACACCAATGAATGTGCACCTTGATGATTCTTGGATAAGATATTACATACACCAAAATACCTTCCATGAGATCCACAACTCAAAATGATAACAGTAAATTTCGTATGAATTGATGAACACCATTCTGTTGGATGCTCTGTTCTTGCTTGACAAAACTTCGATCTGACTTCCGGTATGAGAAAATTTTAATGTGTGGATTGAATCACTGACTAGGGTTACCATCAATGACAACACCAAATGAAATTTGTAGTGTCTCTTGCCAATAGAGCCTCTTGGTGGGTTCAATGTGGTGAGGATTCTGGATGGTTCATCTAAATCTAGATACTTCCTTCTCATAATTTTGACCCACTTCTGGTCACTTTTTGTGTGAAGGTCTCATACCAATTTATCCCACATGGCTTGATTCATTAGTGTTAGCTATTTAAACCCAACCCCACTAGCCTCTATGGGAGTGCACACCTTGTCCCACGCTAATAGAGGGAATTTTTTTTGTTCCCCTGTTCCACTCCAAAATGATTTCCTAAAGATTTGAACTAGAGAATCTTCCATTGTTTTAGGTAGCTTTAGGCATGACATTGAGTACACCGATATGGCTGAAAATACTGACTTCACCATTAATAGTCTTTCTGTTGAAGACAACCATCTACCTTTCCAAGTTTTCAATTTGTTCTTGCAACTATTTACCAAGTTCTCCCAATAGCAATTTTTGTTTATCCCTGCAAACTAGGGCATCCCCAAGAAACGTCCTGGCAATGTTGCCACTTTCAGATTCAAGATTCTAGCTAGATCCTTTTGTAGACTTGGTTGCGTGTTGAGGAAAAATACCTATGACTTTCCCCAATTAATGCTTTGTCTTGATGCACTACAATAGTCCTCTAGAAATTTCTCAATCACCCTTGCTTCTCTTCGACTAGCCTCTCCAATCAATATGGTGTCATCTGCAAATTGTTGATGTGTAGTGGGTTCCATACCATTTGCCACATGAACTCCCATCCATTTTCCTTCCCTTCTCAACTTTTGTATCCCTCTCCCCAGGTACTCTGCCATGATTATGAACAGAAAGGGGGAGAGGAGGTCACCTTGTCTTAGCCCCCTTGTAGAAGGAAAGAATCAATGTGCAGACCCATTCACTAGTACAGAGAATTTAGCTGTTGAGATACAAATTTTTATCAAGCTTACCAAATTCTCTTCAAATCCAAATCTCCTTAGAACTTCCAAGAGAAATTGTCTATCTACCATGTCGTAAGCCTTGAGAATGTCCATCTTCAACACCATACAAGCTTCTTTATTCTTTCTGGTTGAGTGGATGGTTTCATGAGAATTGATTATTCCTTCT
>VCHN02000415.1:0-39529 GCA_007115665.2 Sequoiadendron giganteum | reverse complement strand
AATCCATTTAAAATTACAAAGAGTAAGAAATGAGATGAAGAACACAAAAAAATATGAACAAAAGCTATCAAATCATATTCAATGCAAATCAAACTCTTGATCTCATGGGGGAATTGGTGCCAATTATGTGTAGAAATTGGCCCTTTCCCAACTCCTTTGTAAGTTCTTTGATGATTTGGTGATGGTTGAAGCTCCTTGATGAAATTTTGGCATAACCTAGCTATGAAATCATAAAATGATAAACACTTGATATGAAATGGATAAAATTATCTCTCAATGTGAGGAGAGTAACTTTGCTCTCAGTTGTGGATCCAAAATACAAAGGAAAGCCTTCTATTTAAAGAAGAACAAGATGGAAGTGTAGACATGCAAAACTGACATCATATATCTCGCCCTAACTAACATCAAATTCTGCTATTAATTAATTAAAGCAATTTATTGATTAATTCACTAAGGTTCATTAAATAAATCAAAATTATTTAATCAAATCCTTAAAGTTCTTCTCATTTGATTTATCAAATGTCACCTCTTAATATCATCCAAGTTAATTAATCTACATTAATTAACTTCTAATCATGATTATCATTCTCTAGCTTTTGACTCAACTAGAGTCAAAATCCAAACTCCTAACTAACCCACCCACTTGCACCAATAAATCATTTATTTGATTTATAATTCCTCTAATTACATTCAAAAGGGCATCAAAATGGAATATTCTTCCAATTTGAATCTTTCCCCCAAAAGGGACTTGTCCCTTCCAACAAGGTTTTAAATGCTATTTGCACAAGTCAACATAGCATTTATTACACCTTTCATCCCCCCAAAACATGTCAAGTCTTTCAAATTCAAATTTGAAAGTGGCACATTGGCCAAGACTTGCACATTCCTCACCCTCTCACAGCTTGACAAGTGTCATCTTGTCATTTGCTTATGAATGATCCCACATTCATCAAACTCTCTAAATCTCTCAACCTTGAATCTATAAAATGCAAAGCGTTTCTCCAAAACATCTACAACACACAACACTTACTCATTGCAAGGTTACTCTCTTCATTTGAGAATCAATCTTGCTCATCACAACACCATTTGCTTAGCAACAACTCATTCTCATTGCAAGGTTATTCTCTTCACTTGAGAATCAATATTGCTCATCATTTGGCAATCTTGCTTATCAAGGATTGGGAAAGGGCAGCTTTCTACACAACTAAGTTGCACCAATCCACTATGGGATAGGAATGATTCATGTTTTTGCATTGTTCTTATTAGTTGCATTGTTTAACATGATTCTATATTTCATAGGGATGTCTAAGTTTGCTGATTTAAACTAACTTTTGTGCTAACAACATGAAATTGTTTAGGTCTCACTTGCAGATTTTCATGTCCACAAAATGGTGCTAGAAGGAGGGCTTGAAAAACTTTTCATGACTTTACGGTTAAAGTTGTCTTGCCATTGAAAATTCTATTATTATGATGCTCTTCATAATCTTATTTCAATAAATTGTCTTGCATATCTTATGTCATTTTGATATTAATAAATGTTGTCGTCTAGTATCTTTGGTGTTGAAGAAAATACCCTCTCAAACATGTAGTTTTGAATGTTAGAAAATGAAGCATTAGTGCAGATTCATATTGATTCAGGCACTAAAACCAGTTTTCTTTTATTAGACTTATGTGTAGATGTACATTTCTCTAATTTTGTTATTTCTCCCTATGTCACTGTCTAAGATTTGCGATTAGGAGAGTGTTTATGCAGGATGAGTCTATTAGTTTAGGCTACGTGTTACTAGTTATAAAAAAAAAAAACAAAAAAAAAATCCTCCGTTTGTTTCTTATTCCGATTCTTATAGCACTCTATTAAAATACGTACTCAAGATTTTTACATACTATATGTACTATTGATTGCTAGAGAAAATTTCAAAGTATTTGTAGGTTGGATCCTGATTTATCTAATAAGAGTTGAAAAATCTTATTCCCCAGCTCCCGACTAGCTCAATAAGAACTTCTTTCTTTCATAATTTTTGCGCACTATTTTGTCTGCCATTTCATGGTTTCCACTCTATATACAACTTCCTCCACTACTAATGGTTTCCACTCAATATCTTACTGCTTCCCCTACCGCTAAATGCCTTCCGCCCCTTTTCGGTGATGAATTGAAGCAGCAAGATTAAACAACAACAATTCATGGAATGCATGCCTTTTGGCACCATTGACAGATCAAAGCATTTTCTGCAGCATCTATAGTTTTTAGACATTCCAGAATCCACTCAATAAGAACTTCTTTCTTTCTTGATAGTTTACTCCATGCCTCCCAAGATCTGGGCATTCCGCCACATCATCGACAGTTTCACTGTTGTCACACTCGTTGGAGCTTCCCAGGTTAAGCCTTCAGCAGGCCTGTCTAAGCTGCTCACAGGGTGAACTCTCGCTTTCATTATGGATGAACTATGGTAGCATAGTGGTCGGCGCCTAGGACAGGTATGTCGATCCTCACCTTTTGGCCAGCGGTCGTGATGTCCACAGTGCCTATGTTCTTAGGTACCTGGCCAGTGGTCTGGTACAATGTAGCCACCAGCATCCCTGTCATAGTCATATAGTCAAGCAAGCAGATGGAGGAATAATTTATTAGAGCCGGTGCGATTGAAGACTTCTTACTATGTTCGTAGAGATAAATACAGGAATCAAGAGTTCGATAGTGTTGTCATAGCTAGTTGTTGGTGAACAACAACTACTGGATAATCATGAAAGATCTAGAAAAAAAAGATTGCTAATGAATGTTGTGTTCTTTTGCGTATATTGCTTTTCTGATTTCATCTGATCTCAACAGGAAGAGACTATAGAATATTGAAAGCATCAATCTATTTGGCGCGCTTGAGGATGGTACATTTTTGGCATTCTATCTATTGCTGATCGGCATTACTACTCAATACAAACATTGCAGACCACATCCATTCACTAATCTTTTCTTGTCAGAGAATTAAAACGAAGTCAACAATCATGTTTCTACCCCTGTCAATTGCAGTAAACTTGAAAGCTATTGAATGCCTGTATTCATTGTTTTTGAGGAGTTTGCCTTTACACCTATCAATCACTTTGGTTAGAATTTTTTTTTTAAAGATTCAGTACTATCTTAAATGCTCAATGGCGCTATATCTTATGCAGATTTTTTAGATCTTTCAGATTTAACCATTTGCAGATTGAGATGACCAGGCAACGACTTGCTAGCTGCTCCCATAAATATTGGCATCGAAATATTAATGACTTGGGTTAGCTGAGGAAATATCTTACTCCACCATTTCTATGTCTAGAATTTTCCATCGTGTCTTAAAGAAAATATGGTTACATCAAAATAAGGGGAAGACTTTACACGTGTAGAAGCATGGACTTGAGCATTTTTTTTATTAAATAGAGTCTATACCCCACTATCACAAATTAGCATTAGTGCTTGCGTAGGTCAATTCAATGTTAAAATGTTGCAGATATTGTGTCATAATTTGGAAGATTATGTTTGCAGATCTTTTGTCCTAGCTTGTTAGACATTTGAAACTTATCATTAGCCTGCCCAACAACATTTTGAATTCACTATCACAATCTCTCGAAAGTCATTTATGTTTATATCTTGAGGTCACTTATTAATGGTTGCAGGTATCCTTGTGGATCGGTGTTTCTCATTTATGACTTTCTGTGGGCTGGATGAATGAGATTCCAAATCTTATTTAAATTGCATTAAATCTTTACCTATCCACATTAAACTTTTAGCAAGGGAGACCTTGAGCTTTGTTGGCAAACTGTCTGTTTCGGATTAAGATTTGTTTTAAAAATGTGTGACAAGTAAAATTATTATTGATGCTTCATTTATTAAGTCCAAATTCATTAATCTTTTCATTTGAAATCATGCTTAAAAATAAATAATTAAAAAATGAGATAACTTTGTCTTCACATGATTTATCTTTTTATTTTGTAGGAAGAGCGATTTCATTTGCATAAGGAACTTGCAGCATTGAAACATCAAAAACAATTTGTGGATAAGATTTGAGTTAAAGAAATTGAACATCGAAATTAAGACTTGAAAAGTATTTTTCAATGCTTATGGTTATAATCCAGAGCTCCAATTTCTACTCTTGTTTTCTGTTTTAAACCAACTCAATTTCCTTTTGGGTTTAAAATTAACCACTTGACTTGATCTTTTCAAAGTTGGTTAAAAAGAACTTTAGACACTTACTAGATTTCAATTTGGGATTAAAATTGAACAAGGCAACCTTCACACTTGGATTTTGGTGCTTAAAACGAATTCATCACTGCTTTTTGGATTTAAAATGAACAATTGTTTGCCATGCTTTGTAATATTTTTCACAAAGTAATATCATCAAAAAGATGTATGCGCTTCTCTCACGCCTGACGGCAACCTTGAGAATCAAAAGTCTTTTTATGATATTAAGTTGTCAAAAATATTGCCTCCACACTTCAATTTGGGATCTAAAATTGAACAAAACATGCGAGTGTGAGCACGATATATTGCGGAGGTTCTCCCCTTTTTTTTTCAATGAAGGTTGTGTGAACGACGGGATATGTTAGCTCGCTATTGTTTATCTTAGAGGGCCTGCCTTGTGGGAAAAAGTAATCACCCAAGGGAACGACCCAACCGGGAACACGCTAAAGCCAAGCGACTTCCACCCGGGATATAAGTGTGGATATTGGAACAAAGGCCAATATCACGAGGATTATTCCGATGAGATGGACAGCAATGGACTCTCGCCGACGTTGGATAATCCCCCACGAACGGAATGCCCAAATTAGAACCCTTGTTTAGAAATTGGCCAAAGCCTTATCTATCTTGTTGGTGCAAGAGGTCATGTCCTCTGAAGCCGCCCCACATAACATGCGGTCTTGTTGTGGAAATGGAAAGTATGCCATGGGAGATTCATGGGTACTAATGCTTGGCTGACCCGAATAAGTGAGTGCCGTGGAGGGGAGCCAGTGTGGTCAAGCATTTAGCCATTCATACAAGATATGCGCAGCTGGATTTATCCAAGTGGGAACCCAACAAGGTATTGTCTCATCAACCTAGGAGTGTGAAAGTGCTTGGAAAAAACACATTGCTTGATCTTGAAAAAATTTGAAAAACAAACATACACAAGAGCCTCAAATTTCAAACACTTTGGAAGAAACAAATATCCTTTGACGAACTTTCCCACTCTTGCTTTCCCTAGGAATCACATTCCTAGAGGTTTCTAAGTGTGCAAATTCTACCATCATTTATTTCCAATAAGGAACAACATAAGGAACTTTTGCCCTATTTTCCTCGATTTCCACATAATGGACATTGTGGGATGAAAACAAAAGCCGGACATTAGACATATAGTTTGAAAACATAATCAAGCAAGTGATGTTGGTAAAAAGAATTCACTAAGACAAGATAAAAGACAAATTTGATTACACATGTGTTTTCTAACATGATCAAAATCCCAAAACCGAAGTTCAAAAAGCTTAGTCTAAAAGCTAGTGAGGAGCGTCTTGAGATCCTGAATTGTTTGAAAGGTTTACTTTCCTCTCATAGGAAATATAGCGTGTCCTTCAACACCGAGGTCTTGTAAGCAGAAGTATCATCTAGGTCAAGTCTAGGATCAAATTCAATCACTTTCATCCATCTTTCAACCATCAAAATCAGTCAAATTTCCATCTCACCAACAGCTCTTGGAATCTTTGTAAACATCTTTTATGCTAAACTTTTAGGTGAAATCAAAACATCTTTGTTTAACACATCTAGTCAAACCATCATCTTATACACGAGTTCTCTCTTGGATAATACAACTTCCTAGGGTTTACGAGTTCATCTTGTTTGGCTTAACACACCTAGCCAAATATCAAATCATCACCTCATTTGACTTGACGCACTTAGTCAAACTACCATCTTGTGGGAGTTCACTCTTGGATAACACAACTTCCTAGAGTTTTACAATTACATTTATCACTCTTGTTTGACTTAACACATCTAGTCAAACCATCAATCCAATCATGATCAATCAAAGTCCTAAAAGTTTAGCATTCCCTTAAAAGTTTCTTTAAGAGTTCCATTCATCCATATCACTCATCTTCCATTTATCTCATCCTCATCATCGCTTTGATCCTTCAATTATCCTAGTTCTTCACTTCTTTGAACCTAAGGTTTAGACCGATCTAAAGGATTAGAGGTTCATCTCTTACATTCTTGAAAATTGATCTTCATTTTATGGTTCAAACTCAATCTCAACACAAGAGGGACATGGAATATAAATTTGATCCATCCATCATGAGCAATTCAAGTCAACCAAATTATCCAAGCCTTGCAATACCATTTGATTTTCAAAGCTTGTACAATGCATACATGGGAGCATTATCTCATACAAACATCAATGGTACAACAAATATGAGTATGCCCGATCCAAAGTTTGGAACACCTTTCCCAATGATAGATTTAAATCCAAGTCCAAATCTGCAAATCTATCAACCAAATGCTCAATGCATGAGTTTTTCAAACAACATTATCCCACAAAATCCATACATACCAAGTGCAACTTTACCAAACATGACCATTTCAAATGCACACTTGGTAAACTTTGGGGTCAACATGTTTGCAAATCCCCCTAATGTTGTTCAAAATCCTAGCAATATATTGGCAACTCCATATGTTGATTCAAGTCAAGGTAACACCATGCAAAATCAAAGTTACCTAAATCCAAGCAATATGATTCCCAACCACAACAATGTTCAATTTCAATCTATCATGCCAAATCAAAACATCATACCAAATCATCTGATTTTTCCATCAACATTGCAAAAACAGATGGAAACCATCCAAGCAACCCCAACAATCAACACCATTCCCATTCCACCGCCACCGCCACCACCGCCAAAGCACAACATGACCAATTCATTCTCCATCATGTTGCAAGCTGCACAAGAAGCTTCCCGCAAAAAGGCACTCCAAGCCCAACAAGCTACACAGCTAGTTGCTCAGCAAGCACAAGCGGCTCAAGTAGCCCAACAAGCACAAGCGCAAGCAGAATTCTACGCACTATTGCAATCAATCCAAGAAGAAGTAGCACAACAAAGAGCCCAACAAAAAGCTTTGTTGGCACAAAGACAACATGACGAACAACAAGTGTTGTTGGCTCAGCAGCAAACGTGGGCCTTACCCGCTCAACAAAGCTTGCAACAGATTCCCACCACAATTGTTGAAATCAAAAATCAAGATCAATCTATCAATGAACACTTTGAAGATGTTTCAACCTTGACCAATGATCAAATCAACATACACCAAGAGCTACTTTTCAATTATGATCAAAACTCACCAATGATGCCCAACAATGATCAAATTCAAGAAATATCAACATCACTTGATCCTATGGTTGAAAACATTGACAATCTCTCCACTATAACTACTAAATACCATGATCGAAATCAATTCATCAGTGAACACTGTGAAGATATGTCTACCCCATCTAGTGATCAAATCAACATACATCAAGAGCCATTTTTTAGTCATAATCAAGACCCCTCCTTCAAAGATCTTTTTCAAGGAGTTTTGATGTTATTTGATCCTATTGACATAAACCAAGATCCCTCTACCAATGACCATATCGAAAATGTCTCTACATCACCTTATGAGCTAGAGGACATACCTCAAGAATGTATTCCAAAGCATGATCAAAATCTATCACCAAGGACTAGCAATGTTCCTTCCCACGACATATTGACATCCTTCGACCTCACGATTGAGACTAGTGAAAGAATCTTTGACTTTACACTTGATCCAAATCCATTCAAAGAACAAGTGGAAATTAAGCCACTTCCCATGCCTAAGGACAATTTCCAAGAACCTGCTATAAGCAATCCATCCTTTGAAATTGACCCGTGTCAAGAACTTGATCCAAAGCATGGCGAAAGTAATTCCGAAATTGTTCAAAATCATGAATTCGTATCTCCGAGATACTATAATAATCTAATGGGAACTCTCCTATCTATACAAGATGTCACAAATTATGATCACATGCATATAGCATGTACTCCTCCACCTACTCGCAAGATGCTTTCTTCGGATGGACACATAGATGATCTTCATTCAAAACAAGAGTCTCATACTCTTGAAATCATTACCAACGAACAAGAGTCCCCTACTCTTAACATTTGTACACATGATCAAGATGTAGAAAAATGTAGAGACATATCAGAAATGGGTCATGAAGAAGGTTTCTACAAAAGTTGTGAATCAGAAAAATCATGTGAAAGCATATCAAGAATAAATCATGAGGAAGACTTTTACAATGATAGTGAATCATCAATACCTCTGGAAGAAGCACTACAAGATCAAGCCAAAGAGATCAATCAGGAATTTATCCCACATGTGGAGGATCCTATCACTTATAAAGTTGGATCACTTACCTTTCTTAGAGCAAGCTATCTCGTCAATAAAAAAGCTGACACATTTGAAGGTCCACGACAGAGCAGAGAAGGAGCAACACCTTGTTTCCAAGGGAAATCATATCCTTTTGCAAATCAAATGTTTCAACAAATGAATTATCAAGGTAGAGGACTAGGCCTACAGGAACAGGGTATCCTAGAACTAGTGTAGATTTTTGGAAATCCTAAGCATCAAGGCCTTGGTTATTCAACAATCAAGGGATCTGAACATATCAATAATACTATCACCATACTGGGGGCAACTTCGTCTCGAGCAAACATCAACATAGGGAGCATGAAGGATCCTTATGATGAAACCAATGCCAATACTACAACCCGCCATGTCATAAATCTTCATCCACCCATCACCCCATCCACGAATTGGGACCAACATCAAAAGAAAGACTTGAATCGAAGCATGAAGAACGTTATCAAAGAAAAAGAAGCTAAGAAGCATGAAGGACAAGTCAAATACATATGGATACCGAAGAATACAAAGAATGAATATCCTTATCAAACTCCATTAGTCAAAGAAATTATGGGGCAAAATAAAAATGGGGCAAGTATCCATCAAAGATTTCCACAAAGGAAAAAGCAGGATTCTCAAGCAACGTACAAAGTGTATCAAGCAGTTGGTCCAAATTCCATGCACACTTCCATATCCACCCATTATTGCTCATCTTCACAAGTTTGGAGAGTCAAAGGCTCCAAACTGTCAACCAATCCATCTTTTATCCCTAAACACACTCCATCCACGCCTCCATGCATGATATCCAATTCTCACATTGACCATGTGCTAGCAATAACCCTTCATCATAAGGATTCAGAAGGCACCCTATTGTGATGTGCGCACAAAGACAGAGTTAAATCCATTATCAGCAAAGCAGAACAAATATCTCAAAGGTTGCATTCAAGTGCACATATCTTGGCAAGACAACTTCTACAAGCAGGATATCGATGGCACATTATGACAGAAGCATCAACATCAACACCAGGTGGTTCAGCATCAGCTTAAAATCTCTCAGAAAATACAAAAAAAAATCAGAAAAAGTCCTGAAAAAATGGTCACCTCGATGAAAACCTGGCAAACAGGCATCTTGGTGACAACAAAAAAATACAAAAATACAAAAAATCCAAAAAAATCAAAAAAAAGGATTGAAAATAGTAAAGAAAAAAAATCGTCCTCTAGCGAAAACCATTTCAATGGCGCTTTGGACAAGTACCATGATGAAAATCTGGCAAACAGGCATCATGTGTAGAATCGAGCATCTACGTGTGCTAGTTCAAGAGAAAGCATCTTATCGCATCCATTATTAGGCCATCATTTGAGCCGTATCATTCATTCATCCATGAATCGTTTATCCAATCCATTTTTCGTCTGCATCCAAGGTCCAAGTTACCTTGATCTTGATAAAATTTTGGAGCACACTTTACACTTGTTTATGGTAGAAATCTTGACACGGGTCATTTTCATTGATCCCATCCTATCCAACGCTATCTGAGCCTTGAAGCATTATCCGAATGAGCGTTCCTCTATTCTGAGCACCCTTATCTTATCGCAAGATAATCCATATCCATTCGTATCCAAGAATCTACCCATGGTCGTTCAAACATTGCTAGACACTAGGGGCAGATAATTACATCTTGCTTCATGAAAAAATCTTGATCTATATCATCCAACTTATGAAGTGATCTGAACATTGGCAAATATGAAATAAAATTAGTCGAAGTACTTGTGATCCAAAATCCAAGTCACTAGCCCATGGCATATTTTGACAAGAAGACATTCCTTATCATGCTCTGTCTTTTGTAGAACATCAATCCAATAATCAATATCAGTTGCATCTAATGTGCATGTAAGCATAGCATCAAATCATCAAAGCTATTTTGTTCCAAATCAAGCTTCATCATTGATCAATCGAATCCAATCAATCATCATCTTGTTTGACTTAACACACTTAGTCAAACTATCATCTTGTGCACTAGTTTACTCTAGGATAACACAACTTCCTTGGGTTTACAAGTTCATTATCATCACTTTGTTTGGCTTAACACACTTAGCCAAATTATCAAAACCATAATCACCTTGTTTGGCTTAACACACCTAGCCAAATTATCCTTTTTGTATGAGTTTACTCTGGGATAACACAACTTCCTGGAACTTACGAGTGCATTATCACTTTTGTTTGACTTAACACACTTAGTCAAACTATCAATCCATCAATATGATCAATCAACCTTAAGCTTGGTTTTCAATAAAACCCCAAAATAGAGTACTGATATCATCACATATCCATATCCAAATTGTCAGAATCATGCGAAAAAACCAAAAACATTCAAAAATTCATCAGAAAATTCCAAAAACATTCAAAAAACTCATTCAAAAAACCAAAAACATTTAAAAAATCCATCAAAAATTTCAAAAACATCTAGAAAAATCATCAAAAATCCAAAAACATGTCGAAATATCAGAAAATCTTCAAAAATTTCATCATTAAGTCTTGTCAGTTTTTTCTAGCTTGTCGAACTACGTCGTCTCTGAGCTTGAACGTAGGCAAGGTTGATCTTTGATCATCCCCCGAGACAGTTTGCGTCCGTCGCATTGGCATCCGTTTGCCCATCTAGTTAGGCGTCCGTCGCATTGGCATTCGTTTGCTTATCTTTTTTACCTTTAGGTCATTCTTTATGCGTCCGTCGCATTGGCATCCATTTGCCCATCTATCTCATCCACAATCAAGTCAATTGACACAAAATCCAAAAACATTCATAAAGTCTTGAAAATACCAAAAACATTGGAAAATCCAAAAATCAAAACAGCCTCAAAATATTTCAAAAACACCAAAAACATCCAAATATCTGAAAAACCTAAAATGGTGCACCCGTCCCATCTCACGTTCACCCGCAATAATTGTCATTCCTAATAAATCAAATCACCGCCTTCATCCTTTGGTGAAGCAATCAGAAGCAAGTTTAGCAGGTTCCAAAGTGAACACCTAATCGTCAAAGTCTCAAGTCTAGATCCGTAAGTCAACAAGTTGGTCAACTCGGAGTATCAATAGCTTATCACCCAATCAGTCCTACCAAAACCCTGATCACTACATGTCCTAGGATGAAGCTTTCCCACGATGGACATAAGCATCAGGTACCCCACATTAGTTTAGCCTTGGCTAGCGGTACGAAGAACATCAGCTTGTTTGTTTACTTTATTTTGGTCTTTTTGACTTATCTTATTTTGTGCTCATTCCAAGGACCTCTCGATGATGCCTAAACAAAACAGGTTTAGAGAGAAAGGAATGGGGCAATGATCATTATCTTTTTATCTGATGTGCTTGTTGGATGTTCTTGTAAAATAACTTGGCGAATACTTGCTTTGTTGGGTCCGTCCTAGCAGGGTTTCCGTATGTCGAGTGTGAACAAGAGCACTCCTATCTGATTGTCGAGTCAGAGTCCATCACACTAGGCGCAACGCCATCCTGGTTCTTAATACCTTGATGCATTGCCCCTATGTGTGTTATCAAACATAAAGAAAGTTACGCTCTTTATCTCCCATTCCTGGATAAGCAATACATCATCTTTCATCATCATCCCTAATAAAGTTGGCTTGTTGAAATTCTGCATCTTCTTGGATTCAAGGGTTGATCCCTCTCATTCTTCTATCCTCTCTTGTTCTTCCATCCTCTTTCACGCTAACAATGCATCCATCCTGCATTTGCACTCTCATCCTGCATAATCATGTCATATCATCATCCATCTCATCCATCTCGCATGCATTGCATAATCATTTAACATGCTTAAAATAATATAGATTTGTGATTCTAAGCATCTTTCGAACATCTCATTTACATCATCATTATCATATAGTCTAACCATCCATACATCCATTTTGAACCTCTTTGTCGTGAGATCCACCTCAAATTGTATCTTTTCGCTCGATCTCTCGAGGGGGCAATGTACTAACGTACTTATTTTCCACTGGGGCATCCGAAAAAAAACCAAAGAATTTTTAATTTCGATGTCGGAAACATCATTCTTTGAACCAATGCAACGAGTACATTGCTTCAAAGAGGGGCAAAATGTAGACATGCAAAACTGACATCATATATCTCGCTCTAACTAACATCAAATTCTGCTATTAATTAATTAAAGCAATTTATTGATTAATTCACTAAGGTTCATTAAATAAATCAAAATTATTTAATCAAATCTTTAAAGTCCTTCTCATTTGATTTATCAAATTTCACCTCTTAATATCATCCAAGTTAATTAATCTACATTAATTAACTTCTAATCATGATTACTATTCTCTAGCTTTTGACTCAACTAGAGTCAAAATCCAAACTCTTAACTAACCCACCCACTTGCACCAATAAATCATTTATTTGATTTATAATTCCTCTAATTACATTCAAAATGGCATCAAAATGGAATATTCTTCCAATTTGAATCTTCCCCCCAAAAGGGACTTGTCCCTTCCAACAAGGTTTTAAATGCTATTTGCACAAGTCAACATAGCATTTATTACACCTTTCATCCCCCCAAAACATGTCAAGTCTTTCAAATTCAAATTTGAAAGTGGCACATTGGCCAAGACTTGCACATTCCTCACCCTCTCATAGCTTGACAAGTGTCATCTTGTCATTTGCTTATGAATGATCCCACATTCATCAAACTCTCTAAATCTCTCAACCTTGAATCTATAAATGCAAGGCATTTCAACACAAAATCAACAACACATAACTCATGCTCATTGCAAGGTTACTCTCTTCACTTGTGAGAACTGATCTTGCTCATCATTTGGCATTTGCTTAGCAACAACATTTTCTGATTGCAAGGTTACTCTCTTCATTTGAGAGGATATCTTGCTCTTCATCATTATCATTTTGGCAGTTTTGCTTATCATGGATTGGGAAAGGGCAACTTCCTACACAACTAAGTTGCACCAATCCACCATAGGATAGATATACTTCATGTCTTATTTGCATGCTTAGATTAGTTTTGTCATTTAATTTGAAGAATGTTGTATTATCCTATGAAGATGTGAGAATCATGCTAACTATTTGCAGATTTTCATGTCCTACAGAAGAATGAGCAAAATGGATGAATGTGGGATCATTCAACATCCAATGGATAAGTGCCACTTGTCAAGATGTGAATGGAGGAAGGTTGAGCACATTTGGATGAATGTGCACATAAATTCTATTAGATTCAAATTTGAATTTGATGAAATGACATGTTGAAGAGGGAAAGAAAGTGACTTAAATGCCACTTGGCTCAATGCACAATGACATGTAAGACGAGATAAATGCTTTGTTGGAAGGACAAATCCACTTGGAGGGATTTTCAAACTTCGAGGAATATTCCCCTAAATATGCCATGTTGAGAGAAAATGTGAATTTAATAAATCAATTAAATGTATTTTCATGTGCAAGTGGAAAAATCTAGAGAATTTTAGTGATTCAGATTAAATTAATCAAGATTTGATCAATTTAATGAGAGATTAGGTGATTTGACAATTTTGACTTAGATTTGAGGATTCATTTAAATCAAAATGAGAGGAAGATGACTTAGACTTAATTAAATAAATATTTTGATTTATTTAATTAAAAGGAGATGATGTTAGATTAAATTAAATAAAGATTTTGATATATTTAATTAAAAGGAGATGATGCTAGATTAAATTAAATAAATATTGATTTAATTTAATAGAATGACCTTAGATATTTAATTAAATAAAATGAATTATTTAATTAAATAGAGACATAGGGTTAATTAAATCAAATTAATTAATTTAATTAATAGGAGAGAATGACTTAATTAGATAAATAGTGATTTATTCAATTGAGGGATGAAAGGTGATGACAAGCTAAGAAGATGATTTAGGATAAAATGATGTCAAGTGTGTTGGTATATTTTTCATGTCTACAATTTCATTTTCAACATGTCGTTGACAAGGCTACATTATCTCAACATTGAACAAGTTGTTGTTCACAAAAGGTTGTATTGTTTATTAATACGAATATTGTTTGATTTATGGCTTACATGTATTGATTTTGCAACCATCACCCCATGCAAAGAACAACCAAAAAACCTCCAACGACCTTCACAGAAGCTTACCAACAACTAATCAAGCTTGCACCTTCACACGAGCTTGCCAATGTCACATCAACATTGATTGTTATATGCCTTCCATGTAGTGGCAAGGGCTGCATAGTAGCTCACTATTGTGGCATTGACATTAATTTTTGTATGGTTTTTGTCTAGGGGTGATGGTCATAATAACACCTGCCATTTTAAACCCCAGAGAAGATACTAAAAGCTTGTATTTGGGCATTGTTTATTATTCAAAATTTTGTATTATTGTTCTCTGCTTAGGCTATATTGTTCCATTTTCAAAAAGGTGTTGTTGAAAAGGAAATATTATTTCAATTTTTGACAAGGTTCTCTTGAGAAAAGAGCATATTTTTGCATGGGTTTGTTACTGTTTATTTTTTATCAGTTTCCCTCTATGGCTTTCATTTTGTGGTTATGGTCACAATGTAATAAAATAGTTAATGTTATATAGTTTATCTTTGGATCCATTGGGTATTCTTGATTATTTTTCTCTGGCTTAGGGTATATTATTTCAATTCTCGATATAAAGCTGTTGAGAAAAGAGTATATTGTTTGTTAAAAGAAATATTGTTTCATTTCACCACTACATAGAAACCTTATAAAAATTAATACTGATGCCATTTCCTTGGCCTTCTGTATTGCCATACCAAAATATTTTTAGGAATCAAAGAAAAAATATTCTGTCAGCCTTTCCCCAATGCCGAGTAGCCCAAAAACTGGGAATGGTGACAAAAGTTTGGCCCAAAGCTCACACAAATAGCCTATTAGGCCACCGAAGGTGCAAGAAAAAATAGGGAGCTTTTTTTAAATGTTTGTTACTATTTTCTTTTGTGTATTTGTGGGTTTTTCCATCTCAGCCACTGTTGGAATCAAAATAAAATAGTTGATTTTATAAAGTTCATCTTGTCAACGCAATAGATTAGTTAATATTATATAGTTCATATTGTCTTGTCTTCTTTTCTTTCATCCCATATAATTTTCCCCATGTGCAAATATGTATAACTACAAAATTAGTTGCAACCAACACAAATATCTACGACAACTTGTATAATAAGTACAATAATAAACATTGATATTATGATTGAATACGCTGGTGGACAATGTATGCATGCCTGCAAAAAAATAACACATACATCACACAGAATTGTGACCAATGGTAAAATCAATTTTCCTTATTGCACTCACTATAAAGCCAACCATTCTAATTGATTTTTAGATGCTGAAAGAAATTATAACTGACAAGGTGTCTTTAACTTCAGTTTCCCCAAACAATAAACATCACTTATAGTATATATGAATGTTATATACAACTAACTTCAGATACATACATATTTACACACAACAAAAGTGAAATGAAGCACAACAAAAGAAACATGTACTATTTTGTGTTTCTATATTTTGAAGAAATAGTTCAATACATATGCATCTAACACATGCAATACATATATATGCAGCTGCAAAACAAAATCTACACCGATATACATATATATATATACCTAAAAATAGATGGACATATATACAAATTTTCAATTGTACTCTACCAAAGACTATATTTTTTTGTTAAAACCAAGATTGTTTAATTTATGCTTCACCTTCTGTGGCAATGGTTTTCATTAGGTTTGGCACTGTTATTTTTTATATGTTTTGTAGCTTTTTGGCATCTATTGTAGGCATTCATTTTTTATTTTCACAATTCCAAATATGTATGTATGTGAAATTACATTTACAAAACATCCATATTGTTTAATTTATATGTTCTACAGTACAACCGATACTTTTTCACTGCTTTTGCAACCATCACCCCATGCAAAAAACACAAAATGACCTCCAACCACCTTCACATAAACTCTACAACTGATCCCCATGCTTGCACCTTCATAGAATCTTTATGTCCTCACTCACAGCTATGTTCAAGAATAAGGTAAACCAAGAGAACGACACCAAATAATTCCTTATCAAGAATTACATAGACATTCGCTTTGTTTCCCAAGGATTTTAATGGGAAAGTGTTACTTACGACCATCCCCTCTACACCGAAACCTTACAACAATTAATGATGATGCCACTTCGCTGGCCTTCTCTATCAGTGGGCCATACACTTTTTAAAAAATAATCCACTGCATTTTCCCTAATGCTAGGAAGCTCAATAACCGGGAAGGTTGACAAAAATTGCGACCAAAGATTAAAAAAATCAAAAATTGCATAGACATTAGCTAAGTTTTCCAAGGAATTTAAATGGAAGGTGTTGCATATAACCATCACCACTACACACAAACCTTACAACAATTAATGTTGATGCCATTTCACTAGCATTCTCTATCGCTGTGTCAAAAGTCAATCCACCACCTTTTCCTCGACGTCGGAAAGCTCAAAAGTCGAGAAGGATGATTAGGTTTGGCAGTGCCAATTTTTATATGTTCTGCAGCTTTTTGGCATCTATTGTAGGCTTTCATTTTCCTTTTCACATGTCCAAATATGTATGTATGTGAAATTACATGTACACAACATCCATATTGTATGTGAAATCACATGTGCACAATTTTTATATCTTCTATAGCTTTTTTGCATCTGTTCTAGGATCTCATTTTTCTTTTCACATGTACAAATATGTATGTATTTGAAATTACATGTACTCTATGAAAGTCTATATTTTTTTATTTAAACCAATATTGTTTAATTTATGCTTCACCTTTTGTGGCAATGTTTTTCATTAGGTTTGGCACTACCAATTTTTATATGTTCCACAAATTTTTGTCATCTGTTGTAGGCTTTCATTTTTATTTTCACATATCCAAATATGTATGTATGTGAAATTACATGTACACAACATCCATATATACCCGCAACACAGAGTGTGAACCATAAATAAAAAATATTCATTTTTACAAACTATATAGTGTTTTTTCAACAACTTATCAAAATTCCAAACAATCAATACGACCTTATCACAAACCAAACAATATAGCCTACCACAAACTGACACAAACTTATAATGTGTAATAGAAAAAGATAGGCTCTGTAAATGAAACAATATTCATTTCCATAGCAACATACAAAATTATGTATTAAACAACACCTTATCAAAAAGGACCATATACATAGATACATTCCCACACATACACATAAACCTTACAACAATTAATGTTGATGCCATTTTGTTGGCCTTCTCTTTTGGTGCACTATATTGTTTTTGAAAAATAATTTGACACCCTTTCCTCAACACTGGAAAGATAAAAAACTGGAAGGCTGACAAAAATTTGGACCAAAGTTCACGCAAAATCAAAAATTCCATAGACATTCACTTAGTTTTCTAAGGATTTCAAAGGGTAGGTGTTAGTTACAACCATTGCCACTACACAGACACCTTACAACAATAAACATTCAAATAACGATCACCAATTGTGTAGATATAACACTATGTTGAAATCCAACCACACAAGAACCAAACAAACATACTCATATAAAAATCTTGGCATATCTATATGTTGTTTCAATTATGGATAAAGTGCTATTGCGAATTTAAGAGTATATTGTTTGTTAAAAGCAGTATTGTTTCATTTATCGTTCATATTTTGTGCCTATCATTTTGCATAATGTTTCTCACATAAGATTCACAAAAGATTGCTATGTTTCATAGTCTATATATTAAGTATATCTCCACATAAGGGAAACATGTTGTCAAACACTATACTCAATGTGGGAATCAATGTTCCATAGAATAGTTAAAATACAATTCATATTTACATAAAGGCATCATTTGAAAGCTACATGTACCTAGTAAATATACACACATAAACACTCACACCTTAAATGAAACAAAAATGGTTTAAACAACATTCTAGCGAATTGCTTTTTTGAACACAACGCTATCAAAAAGAAAACAATATACCCATAAACCAATGGATTTCAAAAAATGAGCAGACATTTGCTATATTTTTTAAAGCTTTAAAAGGTAGTTGTTACTTACAACCATGGGAAGAGGTGGATATCAAAAAAACCCATTTGCGATATTGTTTTATTTGTGGTTCACAGTTTCTGGCAAGCTATTCCAATAAAATAGTATTGATTCTTTCAATTTTTGATAGGATTTTGTTTAGTAAACACTCATTTATCATCTACGCTTTGTGTCTGTGGCTTTCTATGGATCTGTTACTGTTACTTTTTTGTGGGTTTCTCTTTATGGCCCTAGTTTTTTGACTATTGTTGCAATAGAATAAATTTGTTAACATTATTTTTTTTTTGTAGGGTTGCAGAAACAAAGCAGTGTGGAAAAAATGTTAGACCAACATAGAAAATTATTTATTCAATAGAACCTTATCGGAGATGACCATATACACATATACACACCCACATATACATCAAAACATTCAAATAGCGAACACCAATCCTACATATATACTAAACCCAGAAAAGACTAAAATTGATAGTAACATACCCATTGAAAAGCATCCCTGTAAAAGCCACAAAACACAAAAATGTCACAGTAACAGATTGATTGAAAACCTTCACCATAAAACATGAACAATAAATCAATCAATATTGGTTTGAATAGCCACCCAAACGAGAAACCCAAGAAAAAAACACATGAGCTTAACTATTTTACAACCATTCACACAAAACTGAAGCCATAAACGAAACACTGAAGCCATAAATGAAACAATATAGAATAATCTAGAGAGTTGCAACAATCACCACAAAACGAAAGCCAAAAATCAAACAATATTGGTATCAACAGTCACCCAGATGGGAAAACCCGCATTACACAAAAAATACCACTAAAAACACCCATGCAAAACCATCCCCGCAGAAGCCGAACCATAAATCAAACAATTTTCCTTTAAAAAAGAAATAATATAGACTAAGCCAGACAAAAATAATCAACACTACCTTCCACCCTTCGTGACAACATGAAAACCATAAATGAACAATAGTCACCCAAATGGGAAAACCTGCATTACATAAAAAATCAAACTAAAACCACCCATACAAAACCATCCTCGCAAAAGTTGAACCATAAATCAAACAATTTTCCTTTCAAAAAACTATACAGTCTTTTTTCAATAGACTCTGATGAAAAAATAAATAGTATAGACTAATCCAGAGAAAAACAATCAACATTGTCTTTCACCCTTAGCCACTACATAGAAACCATAAACGAAACAATATAACCTAAACTACATAACAACAATTTCAACAATGCCCTTTGGGAAATAACATAATTTGTTTTCCAAATACTTGAAAAATGATTTTTTTAGTATGCGCCTCTTCTCACACCACTTCATGCTTGCTTCAAATGCACCTTCTCCACCTTTCTTTCTCTCTACTACCTTCTTTCACCAGGACCTGCAAAAAAATGCACAAATGATTATCACAACCAACACTTTTGTACTACTTTTTCAACCATTTCCCCATGCAAAAAGTATAGAATAACCTCCAACCACCTTCAGAGAAAATCTACAACTGATCCTCACACTTGCACCTTCACACAAACTTTCCCTCCTCACTCACAACTATCTTCAAGAACAAGGTAAACCCAGAGAACGACACCCAAGAATGCCTTATCGATAATTGTGCAGACATTCTCTTTGTTTCCCAAGGATTTTAATGTGCAAGTGTTACTTACAACCATCCCCATTACACCAAAACCTTACAACAATTAATGTTGACACCATTTCACTGGCCTTCTCTATTGGCGCACCATACGCTTTTTTTAAAAACAATCCGCCACCTTTTCCCCGATGCCAGAAAGCCCAATAATCGGGAAGGCTAACAAAAATTGTGACCAAAGATAAAAAATAAATAAAAGATAAAAAAAATCAAAAATTGCATAGACATTCACTTAGTTTTCCAAGGAATATAAATAGTAGGTGTTGCTTATAACCATCGTCACTACACACAAACCTTACAACAATTAATGTTGATGCCATTTCTCTCACATTCTCTATCGCCCTGCCAAAACTCAATCCGCCACCTTTTCCTTGACGTTGAAAAGCTCAAAAACTAAGAAGGTTGATAAATATTCCGACCAAAGTTCACACAAATAGCCTATGGACTAATTTATTTTGATTTATTATTTTCTTTTGTAGATATTACTGGACATTAATAGGGATTTTAGTTTCTAAATTAGGAAATATGGTTTGTTAAATATATTTTTAGTTCAAATAATTAGTGTATTTGATTAGTGATGCATTTCAATTGAGTTTTAGAATGAATTTACATATTTAATGTTATTTTATTTAATCTGAAAGTACTATTTTCTTATCTTTAGATTCATATTTTTCTTACCATGTGAAATGAATTCAGAAACTTGGCACATACAAATAGTGTAAATTTTTTCCATTCATTTGTTGTAGATGTTTTTTCTTAAATACTTATATTTCTTGATATAATACAAATCATTGGTCATTTTTAAAATCATTTATTTACTTTTTATCAATTATTAGTTCCTTCCATGGAACTATAGCATGGAGGGGTAGTGTTTAACTAGTGATTAATAATTTTACTTTAAACTAATATAAAACATTAAAAAATTCTTCAACAAATTTCACTTCAATGTTTGTAAAATTTTAATGGTTCAAATAGACCATTTTTTATATAGAATATAAAAACAAACAATTTTTCTTTATTTTCATTGGGCAAGATTTTCTATTCTGGAAATAGAGAAAGCACAAAAACTCACAATAAGAGTAAAATGAATGATGATTAACCTCTTTGTTTTCCATTTTTAAAATATTTTTTTAAATGAATGGGCAGCCTTTAGTTGGGGTTTTTCTAGTCATAATTTATAAACAATAAAAAAAATCATTTTAATAACTTTTTTACTTATATTAATATTTATAACTATGAATATTTATTTTTGTATTTTTAGATTAGTCTTTAATTTTTATATTTTCTACTCTATGTTAAAATTAATTAGAATGTATTTATAAAACATTTATAAAACTTACAATTATTTTATATGATAATTATTTTTTAATATTATTTAAAAATATATTTTTCTAAATTTTTAGAAATAAATTATGAATATATATTTTTTTAGTTTTAGATTAGAACTTAATTCTTATTTTTCTACTCTATTTTAAAATTAATTAGAATTTATTTATAAAAAACATTTAAAAAACTTAAAATTGTTTTATATTATAATTATTTTTTAATATTATTTAAAATTTATTTTTTGAAATTTTTTATAAATAAATTATGAATATATATTTTTTTAGTTTTAGATTAGAGCTTAATTCTTATTTTTTCTACTCTATGCTAAAGTAATTAGAATTTATTTATAAAAAAATTATAAAACTTAAAATTATTTTACATTATAATTATTTTTTAATATTATTTAAAAATATATATTTGTAAATTTTTAGAAATAAATTATGAATATATATTTTTGTAGTTTTAGATTACAATTTCATTCTTATTTTTTCTACTCTATGTTAAATGTAATTAGAATGTATTTATAAAAAATATTTAAAAAACTTAAAATTGTCTTATATTATAATTATTCTTTAATATTATTTAAAAAAATATTTTTATAGATTTTTAGAAATAAATTATGAATATATATTTTTTTAGTTTAAGATTAGAGCTTAATTCTTATTTTTTCTGCTATGTTAAAAGTAATTAGAATGTATTTATATACTTATGGGTATGTGCAATAATTTATGCCACTGTTCATGGCTTTCACTTTAGTTTATCAAGTTTTTTTTTAAGTTTTACTTTCCCATACTCAAATTTCTTATCAGTCTTAAAACAATTTTTTTTGAGTTATTTTGTACACATATTTCTCTAAACATATTTTTATGGATTTATTGGTGCATTGGAACTTCACCAGTCATGGAGTACTACTACTTCCACCCTACCATACAGGTAGTATGTAGTGTATTAAGTAGAGATGAATTTGGGTAACACTAATGTACTTTAAATGAGATTATTCTAGAATGCATACTAACTTATGAATATATGAACATTTCATGAGTCTATGAATATGATCAAACTTGGCAAGTTTGGTTGAAAGATCTCCTCATCAATTAGTATTGGCTTAATATTTTTTAAAAATAAAATATGGTTGAATTTTTAAGCACCTTTAAGTATACCCACCCAAAAGGGGGTTAAAGCTTTCAATTTTGTGTTCTACAAAATCTGAAGAATTTTATAGGTCTACAAACATATTTAGTACGAAAGATTTTATTAGCATTGACATCAGAAGAGCTACTCATCATTTTCATTATCATACTAAGCAACATACCTAAAAGGCTTGATAAACAATTCCAACATTTTTTTTTTGGCATAATGCAATGATGCAATCTTCAAATAGATACATGAAAAAAGCTGCAACAACTCATTTATTCATTATGTCTTTTTAGTTATGTTAAATAGGAATGCCATTTAGGATTCTACAAAAATTTTATGCTTTGTTCATGGATATGCTATTGCATTGGAATGTTCCCTTTGTGCCCCACCGTCCAATTAATAATATATAGGATTCAGACATGACAAGAGATAATAGCAAGCTTTTTTCAACAATTATAGTTTAAAAATTTGATATTCATATATAGAGTATAATTTTACATTTAAAAGAGATCATATTTGCACAAATCCCATGGGTCATAGAACCATAAATTTGATGGTACTGGGTAATATTGCGAGTCAATGACATGCATGAGTCAATACTCTGATCTTGATTCAATGTAAGTAGATGATCTATATTTTTTTTAGTTGTAACTTGTAGTCTTTGAGCTTTTTGTTGTGACACTAATTATTATATAATTTATATTTGCACATTGATAATGCAAGCAATGATTTTTACAAAGAACATAACTACTTAAATAAATACAAGTCAAGGAAGCCTTGTTACATCAAGAAGCATTATATAATGACAAAAAATAAAAAAATCTCTTATAAAGAAAGTGTACATAAAACTAGACATAACTAGCATATATTTAAAAATCTTAAAATTAAAAATTAAAAAATATTATCAAACGTAATTAAATATTTAAATAAACCTATAAATAAAAAAACACTTGGCATACGATAGTGTGTTTTTGCTACTGGACACTTGGCCTGTGACCCTAATGGATTTTCAACTCTTATTGCCCCTCCGATGACTTCTACTATTCCAGTTCAACACTTGGTTGTTCCCTTTGTGGTGAGTGATGCCTTCCCTAGGCTCCTCCTGATTCGGTTTCAAATTTAATTTCTGATTCTCCATGGATAGTTGTGCAAAAGAAAAAGAAATGTATTCCTAAAAAAACCTCTAATGAGTTGCTTTTGAAACAAAAGTTGTTGGTTTCAAGTTTTGGTACTTAAACTATTTCTCTTGTTTGGTTGTTTGTTTGGAGGTATACTGTTGTTCCTGACTGGTTGTTGTGCTTGGCTAATCTATTTTATGAGGGTTGTTAAAGAGATTAGGACCCTTTCATCCCCTGCTTACTTAATCGAAACACTAAAATAAATATATAATATAAAATAATTAATGTTTTATTTCATAAAAGAATTATTATTTATTTTTTAAATATAAAAAATTAAATCTTAAAATATGTATTTATGTGTAGAAATGACACTATTAAAAATTGTATTGAAATTCAAATAACAAAACAAAAAATCTACTCGATAACAAACCGTATTGCTGTGGTGGAGGACAGCACAGAGTTTTATCCTGATTGCACAAAAAACGAATAGAAAATGTGTGCCCATATATATCTATATACAGTTGGATGGATAGAGCGCAAAAGAATTCCCATGCTTATGATTGAACAGTTGGACGGTAGGAGGGAGATAAAATTCTGTGCTGTCCTCCATGCCTTATGATGTTTCTTTGAACTTTTGTTTTCATTTATTATCCTCCCTTCACAGTCCCATCTCGAGGACTGCGTATTATTCTCCATATCTGCATTGTTCAGTTTAAAAAAAAGAATCGATTCAAGCTTGACAGATATCTGGTCCGTCTTGCCTTTAAAAACATATATTCCTCGGAATTTCCGGGAGCGTGTTTTTTCTCTCTCCTCAGTTATAACATTCCCGCGTGTTGAGCTCAGCTTTTTATTATATTCATAGAGTTGCCGTTTACTAAATGAAAGAGGACAAATGACTAGTGTTTCTGTCAACTAAATGAAGCGGAAAATTGACTTTTGATTCCGTTTATTAAATAAACACGACAAACGATTTTCTATTTTTAAAATTTGTTGATATCTGTCAAGGGCGGTCGTAAATTGCATTGTTACGGTTGAATGTGATTTTAGGGGGAGAGCAAAGAGTCTTAAATATAGCGCGTGACCAGTGGCTTTTGTTTTGTATTTATTTTTCTTTATGTCAAGAGGCATAATTATAGGGGTATTAAGGTGTGGAGAGAAATGGTTTAAGTGTGAACACAAAATATTGAAGATTGATATAATTGATATATATTTTTAATATTTTTATGTTATGGTGTTCTACTTCTTATTGTGACTATAGTGACACTTCTATATATATTTTATTTAAGAATCGTTTTATTTTATTTATCAAAAGTTTTTATTATTTTAAATATACATTAGCTTCATAATTTGTGTTAACATATAATTATACTATGCTCCTACTACTATTTGTAGTTAAGACTCAGTGCAATAACTTCAAATTGACATATACATAAAAAAAAAATATATATATATATATATATATATAATAGTTCTTAAATAAATTGAAAAATATATATATTAATATAATATCTCATATTAATATTATATATAAAAATTAGAGTGGATAAGATCAATAGATGCTTCGGTAATAACCATAATTTAGAAATATACTTTTAATCTAGTTTTTGTAAAATACCTAGCCTTTCCAAAATAGTCCATGAGATCATCCATTCTTGGTAAAGGAAAATGTTACTTTATTATTATTATTTTGATGGACATTGAGTTTGTGCACATTCTCCATTCCCCATCCTTCTTTGGTGATAATACAACTGGTACATTGCATTGGCTAAGGATTTCTCTAATTAGTCCTCTTTCCAATAGTTGTTGCACTTGTTTGTTAGCCTCTTCATTTTTTGTAGGTGTCAACCTATAGGCATCATTGTTGGGTAAACTTGCCCCTAGAATTAGATCAATATGATGGCTAATGCTCCTCATAGGTGGCAGTCCTTCTGGTAGTTCCTTGGACACAATTTCAACAAATTCTTCAAAAAGATCCTTTACTTCTAAAGGCATGTCACTGTTATCATTTGTTGCATCTACTTGTAGCTCCTTGAGAACTACTACTTGTAGCTCCTTGAGAACTATTGAAAATCATAGTTTTTCCCCTTAATATCCTTCAAAAATTGATTTCCTATCACTAGCAACATTGTTGGATCACTTGTTCCACCTCTTCTTCCTTGGTTATCAATGGTATAATAGTATGCCTTCTTCCATTTTTGTCTAAAGTGTAGGTGTTTTCTCTTTCATTATGGATTGCATTCCTATCAAATTACCACAACCTTTCTAAGAGTAAGTGACATACATCCATGGGCATGATATCACACCAAACCCAATCTTCATAAGCGCCTATTCAAAAATTAACTAGGCATTGTTGATCAACTAAGATTTGGTGCCCCTTTTGTAACCATGATACCTTGTAAGGGGTAGGGTGAGCTTTTCTTTTTAACCCCAAATTTTGCACCATTTCAACTAATGCCAAATTGTCAATGTTGCCACTATCTATTATGACTTTGTAGCATTTTCCATCTGACTTACGTATTATCCTAAACAAATTTTATCTTTAGATAGGTTCACCTTTTATCTTGGTTGGTTTCAATAGTGTCCTCTTCATCATAAGTGCTTCTCTTCTCTCAAGTTGGTCTAATTGACTAACAGATCCTCTAGACTAATAATCCCCATTTGTTGCATGTGCACTTATTGCCCTTGTTCTCCTTGATACTTTTGGTCATGTTGTGGGAATTCATAAATATATGGCCTAATAGTCCACAAGTAAGACAAGTTCCTTGAAAATAATTTGCATTGGCCTTTTCCATATCCACCTCTACCTCTCATAGGGTATGGTCTTAATCATATTTCATCTTTATCCTTCTGAATTTTTGAAGGCCTAACATCCTTACCATGGTTTTAGTTTTTATGTTGCTACACTTTTCCATTGGTAAATCCATCTATGCCTTTGTTTTTTCCTTTCTTTCTTGCCAATTTATCTTCTTCCTTTAGAGAATATTGGTATGCTTCTTTCACATTTTGTAGCCTTATAATATTGAGTTCATCTTGAATATTCAGCCTCAATTTCTATTAATATATCTTACTACTTTTTCATGGTCTAATTCATTGTGGTCAAATATGATGCAAATTTTATAAAATTCCTCTATACTATAGGACTTCACTTAACTCTCTTTGTCTTAAATTGTACAACTTCTTGATCAATTCAAGTTGATAATCACTAGGAAGAAATTTAACCTTCATCTTGCTTACCATTTGATCCCATTGAGTGATATTCTCCCTTCTATTTATTCTTCTCCCAGCTTGCACCTCTTTCCACCATAATGTTGCATGAAGTTTCAAACAACCTTCACTCTTTTGGGGTCCTCTACTTCTTCATATTAAAATTAGTCTTTCATCTCTATTATCCAATCCATAAATTCATCTAGCTCTAAAATTCATGAGAATCTTGGTAATTCCACCCTTGTTCCTTTCCTAATGTTCAAAATATCACTTACAAGTCTTCTTTTAGCTGCATCCATATCTCCATCTGCATTTTCACCTTCTTTTCTAGCCATATTTGCTCCTTCATCATATTCATTGTCACTATCTTCATGTGCTCTACCTCTCATTCCACCCTCTATTGCATCCATTATTTCCTGCACTCCCCTCATAGGTTCTAATAGCTCATCTATTCTTCCAATTGATTTTGTAGCCACAACCTTTGTCATACTTCTCCTTAGTGGCATCTTGCTGCTCTAATCTCATTCTTTACCTTTTCCTTCCTATTGCAGTCTTCTTGGCTACAATATCACTTTCTATAGGGATACATATCAAGATAGTAATTCTTCTTCCTCTCTTGATCACAATTCTCCTATTCTTAGTGTCCCTTAGAATCCATCAACACAATCTTAAAAACCATATTCATCACCTAAGGTTGGGATTTCTCATACACCTCCCCTCAGAAGATCCCTTTAATTATCTTCTTTGGGAACTATTAATTCCCCCACACCTTTACCTTAACCTATCTCATGGTTAGAGAAATATCTAACCAAGAAAATAAAGGTTATTGATTTGATCGTGTCTAATAAAGATATTGTGTCAGAATTCCTTCAGAGAAAAACACAAGTTAAGAAGTCTAAAACCACCTCTCAATTGTTAGATGATCCCTCCTCAGGAAATACGTATGTTTAGTTCGCTCAACCCATTCTCCAGAAATATGTTAGCCAAATTACTACAAAATATTTCAATATCATAGTAATTAATATGGGACCATCTACAAGAGATGGATATGTTCACAACTTCTAGATATCAATTTCTAAGATGGAGAAAAGAATAGAGAAAGACAAGAAAACTAGAGACCAAATAAAACAAGAATTCAATGCTTTAACAAATTATTTAATATCCCTTGTTGATTTCTCGGCCTAGCCTACTAGCCAAATTGAAGTGGGTTTTGATCCTAGCTTTTCTAGTGGGAAAGAAATGATTGATTAAATTAAAATTTACAAGTCTTATGGTAGAGTTAAAGATTATTGGACTAATGATATAGTATTGAATGGAAAAAAATTATCACGTACATGAAAAAGAGGTGAAGAAATTGAGTTATTAAAGGATATTGAAAACAAAATAGCTACCATCAAACATGATGAGTTGATTTGGTTAAAAATCTAATAGGGACCTGAAGGAAATGCTTGAGGTTGGATTAGATAAATTATTAGCTAAGTACATCTTATTGAGCACTAATGATGGTAGATGTTTCATGTGGAATAAAATTATTTAATGAAAGATTCAAAAAACTATTTTAAGCATAGGCTTCCATCTCCAAAAGAAAGATGCTACTCAAGATGAGGATATATTTGAAGAGAATATTCAAAGAAATAATTGAGAATAAGATCTTTAACATGCAATGTTTTAACATGGAAAGCATGAGGAGATTGAGCAAAATTGACTTGATTGTATTTTAATTTATTGGGCATGTGACAACCTTCTTTGGTAAGGTGGATTTGGTAGTAGGAAGCAAATCCTTATGGAAATTAAGAACTAAGAATGTAATTTTTCCTTAACATAGTGAGATGCTTCCAATAATCAAAGGTTTCCAAAGATACTAGGCTAAAATATCCATGCAAATTGTCCAATCATCATAAGACAAGGATGTTGATAGTGTTCCACCTTAGTAGTGCCTCTTGCTTTACTATTTTATGTTTTTGAAAAGAGCGATAAGGTCTTGGGATATTTAAAGAACTCTTAACTTCTAATTTTTAGTTACTTTCAAGAAATGGTTAACTTTACAAATGTATATATTAACTACAATGTAATTGAGGGATTCTTTAAGAAACTTTTTGCAAGAAAGGAATAGATAGGAAATAATTTAAACTAGAAAGAGAAGATTTCACATCTATGAGCCTATAATTTTGGATATGTTAATGAATGGAATCCATTATAATCTATTTGTTGTTTTGGTTTCATTATTTTTCGTGTTTTCATGTGAATGTGAAAATCTATTGATATTCAATCTTCTCATGTTTGAGACTATTTTTAAATGATAATTTTATTAATCTATGCTATGTGGGATGTGAATTATCCTATATTCTAATTGTTCCCACATAATACATATTTCAAGTTATAAGATCCATCTTTAATCTTTTAGATTTTCTTGATGATCATTTTATTTTAGCCTTCCCTACTTTCTGGTAAAAAGCACACCCATTGTAAATTTAAAAATTGAGAAAGAATTATATTTTCTCTATTAGATAAAGGACTTGTGCCTCATTAAATTTAGAAGGAAATTACTTCATTAAAAAATGATTTACCCAACTATTGGTTATTGATTGTTTCTATATTTGGGCAATATAGGAGAAAGTAAATAATTAAATAATGAGTAATGTGTACATCAACAATAATGAAGCCATAGGAAATAAAGCCTATACTATAGAAGTAATCTTTTTCCACACTTAATTTGGCAATAATTGATGTATAATTAACCAAATAATGCCTTGGTTTAGTGTTGTAATGCATTCTACACATTTAGATTAAATATAGGGCCCTTTTCATAAAATGTACTTAAATTTTACCTTATTTAGAGTGTTCTAAAGTGTTTTAGTACACTTTCACACTTGTCTAAGGTTTTATTAATTAATTGAGCCTAATGGGCCCCTTTAATTCAAATTCAAACCCTCTTAATTATATTTTCTAAAAGATCTATCCTAACACCCAATAATGGCATTGCGTGACATTTAATTTGGAAAATTGAAGGTCCTAGAAAATGGTGCTAAGACCGATTCACCTTTATTGGAAACTATGTCCTGTCCACAAAGGAAACCCCTTTCTTTGCATTTTTGAGTTGGTTTTTTTATGTTATTTCATCCCTTCGAAGCATGGTCCTAGAAAGTTGTGCTAGGACCCATTCATCTTTAGTGGTGAATGGGTCCTCCTCACATAGGACATTCCTTTTTGAATTTAATTATGATGGGATTCTAATGATTTTCAATCCTAGATCTAATGGCAGCTCGAGTTATTTGAATTTTGAGGTTAATCTCTAGATTTAGTATAAATATGGGGTTAATTCACATAGTTTCATCCTAGAATTCCAAGTATTCATGCATCATAGAAAGTTTGAGTTTACAAGAGCATTATAGAGAATTTCAAAGGAATTAAAAAGAATATTAGTGAAGTATTATTGCTGTAATTCAAGGTCATTTCACCATGTCAAAGGAATAAGGCATTCAAGCATGTTTTTAAGATAAGATTATTGATGTAGCATTGAGGATATAATTACAAGAATTATTTCACATTTAATTCAAGATCAAGATCTAAATTTTTCATGGCCACTTCATGTTAGTTTGTAGATTTACACTCCAAGACAACCTGCAAGGTATCATCACTTCAAGTTTCATGTTTCATGCTCTAATTTCTTTATTTCATCATTTGGTTTAATTACCTAAAAGGGGTTTGAATCAAGAAAACCCCTATTCACTAACAATCAATTTATTTTTCTCATCTTCAATGTGTTTTTGTAGATTTAAAAGTTAAATATCAAGTGGAGAACAAGTTTGAAGCAAAATTGTCAAAGTTGTTAAGTTGCAAAGTTTTTATTCATATTGCAAGAACATGAAAAGAAGGCTACATAATTTGCTACAAGATTTCAAGAGCTGATAACAAAGGATCTAAGAGTGTATACATCAAGGAACAAAACCCAGATCTCATTTTTAGAAAACCTAACAAGGACCCATTCGCCACTAAAGGAAAATGAGTCCTTTGTGACCTAAAAACAACCTTCTTACAATAAGGTACAACCATTCTAACCTCTACAAATTTACCTCATAGTTTCTATAATAGTTAGGATTTATTTTTTATCATTATTTTCATCATATCTTGCACATAATTGCATGTTTTATAGTGGAAAGTAGTGGTTCATCATTTTAATCAATTTATTTTGATGCAAACCCATTTTCCCTATTAAACATTTTGGTGAACCCGACATATTGAACATTGTAATTTTCTAATTTTGGAAGTTTGTTCTTGCATCTCACTTGCATTGAGTTACATCTCATTTAGGGTCTCTTGGTTTGTATTCAAACTTGCATCTCATTTAGGGTTTAGAATTGTATTCTTTTGCATTCCTCTAAATCTAAAAAATACAAAAATAAATTCATTAGTTTGCATACCATTCAGATCTCATAAAATTGCATTTGAAAGTGAAAACAACATTGTATTTCAAACTAGGTCTTTGCATTCATCATTTAATTGCATTTTCACATTGTGCATTTTGAGAAAACCTGAAACTGAAAGTTATTGTCTCAGAACTAGAATTAAAAGACATTGAAAAATTATTAAAAATTATCCAAAAATAGTTTAGAAACCCTAATCAAGGACCCATTCTCCTTTACAAGAAAATGAGTCCATGATCAGGCTTGAACTAAACTTAGTGGCCTCTGATAAGCATTGAAAAACACTCTAAAATCAGTCAAAAAATTTCAAAAATCCTTAAATAGGACCCATTAACCTTTACTAGTGAATGAGTCCTTGATAGATGGCATGCATTTTTTGGAAATTGAAATCTCAGTTTTAGGCTTTTGTTTGTTTTTGTTACTTTCCTATTTTAGTTTTCTAATTTTCCATTCCATCAAATTCATTGCATATAGCTTAATTTGCTTCATTTAATGCATTGTCAAAAAAAGCAAAATTACATTTACAACATTTCATTTCAGAAAATTACTTTTTTTAAACCTAAAAATCTGAAAATGGATAAGTGTTTTAGCAATGTGTGAAAGTCCTTGTTCTCTTTGGTTGATGTTTCAAGTTATTTTTTTGGCAATTACCCTAATGCACTTGAACCTACTCATGCTCACACAAGTCCTAATACATGTCCTCCTCGTGATATTGACATCATTGGAGAAGATTATGCTAACATGAATGACTTCATAAATGATTGCATTAACAACCTTGAGAATAAAGAATCCTTTTATCCTTCATTAAAACAACCAACACCTCCCATCATCCCACCACTTGAGATGTCTGGTCTTTTACATCCTGAAACTGAAACACAAGTTGATCCTAAGTTCCCTACAATAGGTGAACCTAGTTCCTCTAGTCAAACAAACATTCAATCACTCTATGTTAACAAGGTAACAAATACTCTTATCAATCTAGAACAGACATATGGAAAATGATTCATCATTTTAAGCCAACAAGGGTGTGATACAAAAAGTGAACATGAAATTCATCAACTCCTAGAGAAAATACCAATTGAAGATACGAAAAGTCTAGGATACCAAGATCCTCCTCTTGAAATAGGTGTCCTCCTTCATAAAGAACAATCAGTGTCTCATAATGATGGAAAAGAAGACAAGGCCATTTTGGGTCCTCTTCTATATCCACCTAGAGAAATTCGTGAATCTAGCAAGCAACAAAGGCCTCACAAACTAAAGAAACTAAGATTCCCTTGTCCACCATCTTCCACTGAAAGAACTTTACAAATACCTCTAAACCATGGACATAAAATTATCACCCATGAGAAAAACAACCAAAGCTATACCCTAAAGATGTAAATGTTCCACATTATCGATACCATAGAATTCATGGACATAGTACTAATGACTGCCATGATTTAAAAAATATATTTAAAAAGTTTGATATCATAGAAATTGTCCCTTAATGCAAGCATTCCAATCCTTTCCATTTAATAGTTGAAGGGTCTTAAACATTCTCACTATTACATGTTATACATTTATGATAAATCATTTTCTTTGATGCAAGGAGCTCATTCTCATCAAGTATCTCGACTCACCCTTGTCCTCCACATAGTGGGGACATGGTTTAGTTATCCTTGTCCTAGTTTTGGTACATATTGTTGTCCCTTGTTGAGATTGGGATGTAGATGACCTTCTGTAGGTTGACTTGCATGTTCCTTACTAGTTTTCTATTCTTTTTGATGTTTCTTTATGTGATTGCATGTGATCCCTCATGATATTTCATTGGACGTATCTCTCTCTCTTTGTGCATTCCTCTATATGTACCTACATTCCTCTCTATGTCATAAGGATTTTATCTTTTTCATTTGTCTCGTGTTTTACTTTTGGGGATGACCCAAGGTGTCGAGACATTTAGGTCTCTTCCATGTTGACCCAAAAGATTTTTTGATTATCATTTTTCATTTGTCTTGTGTTTTCCTTTTGGGGATGATGCAAGGCGTCGAGACATTTAGGTATCTTCCATGTTGACCCGAAAGGATTTTTCTTTGTTTTTTGCTCTCTTTGTGTCATTCTTCTAGCTCTATGAGTATTCGAGGAATGATGATAGTTCCAAGCTCTTAAACAACATTGTAGCGAATACAAACTGAACCTGAACCCATAGATCCCTTATGTATTTTTGTGGGCAACCCTTCCTTCCTATTTCATGGCATAGCTTTATTTCAGAGATATATGAATTGGCATAGGATTTTATGAGGAAATCTCTCATGTCATAGGACAAAAAGTTGGCTACTTTAAAGCAATTGCTCATAGTAATGGTGTTAGCAACCACTTTAAAGTGGGGGCATACATCGATAATTTATTTTAGAATTTTGCATATTTCATGGCATGATTTTCTTTTTTCTTGTGATGTGCCCTTTTCTTGGTGGTGTCAATGGGTTTGATTTCCTCTAAGAGTGTGTTATAAGCATGCAATCTCCATTACTAGCATGATGCAAAACAAGAGGCATCCTGCAAGTGAAAATATGATAATCTTTGACTTGTCCTCTCTTGGAGATATTAGGCACAAGTTTCCTTAAGATGAACACCTTACATTAGCAAAGAAAAACCCCCTTTAACAAAAAATTATAGACATGGCATTCAAAAGTATACAAAAAAGTATTACATTGTGGTTCCTTATCAAAGTTTTTAGGGGGATAAATTTTGTATGGTATGGGAGGCTAATATGATTCTCTCATTTATCACCTTGCTAGGATAACTCACCTAGTGGAAAAACTAAGGTTTCACTACCCTAGAGTGAGCTTGTTGGGATAACTCACCTAGTGGATAGACTAAGATTCAACTACCCCAAAGTGAGCTTGTTAAAATAACTCACCTAGTGGATAGATTGAGGTTCCACTACCCCACAATGAGCTCGTTGGGATAACTCACCTAGTCGATAAACTGAGGCTCCACTACCCCAGAGTGAGCAATGCATGTTATGGAAAAACAACCCTATCTCACATTGTGTTGGAACAGTTGTGGTTGATCCTTTCCTTTTCTTTATTTTTCTTGGCCTTTGATGGGGTATGATTATGTATCTTTGTTATTGTTGCATACCTAAGTGTCTTGAATGTCTAATTCAGTGTGAGTTTGTCATGGGGGAAAACTCAAACTAAAGTGGGGGGAAAATGTAGTGTAGAAAAAATTAATCCTTTTTTACACTTAATTTGGGAATAATTGATATATAATTAACCTAATAATGCCTTGGTTTAGTGTTGTAATATGTTGTACACAGCCACATTGAATCTATGGCCCTTTTAACAAAATGTACTTAAATTGTACCTTATTTAGGGTGTTGTAAAGTGTTGTAGTACACTTTCACGCTTTTCTAGGGTTTTATTAATTAATTGAGTCTAATGGGCCCCTTTAATTCAAATTTAAGCCCTCTTAATTACACTTTCTAAAATATCTATCCCAAAATCCAATAATCATATTGCATGACATTTAATTTGGAAAATTTAAGGTCCTAAAAAATGGTGCGAGGACCCATTCACCTTTAGTGGTGAATGGTCCTCTCCACATAGGACAACCCTTTATTTACATTTTTGAGGTGGGTTTTTGATGTTATTTCATCCCCCCAAAGCATGGTCCTAGAAAGTTGTCCTAGGACCCATTCACCTTTAGTGGCAAATGGGTCCTCCTCACACATGACACCCATTTTTTAATTTAATTTTGGCATGATTCTAATGATTTTCAATCCTAGATCTAATATTAGCTTGAATTATTTGAATTTTGGGGTTAATTCACATAGTTTCATCCTAGACTTCCAAGTATTCATGTGCATCATAGAAAGTTTGAGTTTACAAGAGTATTATAGAGAATTTCAAAGACATTAAGAGGTAGATTAGTGAAGTCTTATTACAAAAATTCAAGGTCATCTCGTCATGTTAAAGGGATAAGGAATTCAAGCATGTTATTGAGCTAAGATTGTTGATGTAGCATTGAGGATATAATTGCAGAAATTGTTTCACACCTAACTCAAGATGAAGAACAACATTCTTCAAGGCCACTTCATGTTAGTTTTAATATTTACACTCCAAGACAACTTCCAAGGTATCATCACTTCAAGTTTTATGTTTCATGGTTCAATTTCTTTATTTCATAATTTGCTTTAATTACCTAAAAGGGGTTTGACTTAGGGAAACCCCTATTCACTAACAATCAACAAGTTTTTTTCCTCTTGAATGTGTGTTTACAAAATTATAGGTTGAAGATCAAGTGGAGAATAAGTTTGAAGAAAAAAATTCAAAGTTTTGAAGTTGCAGAGTGAAATAAAGATAAAAAGGGGGCGAGAAAGGATGCCCTTTTCCTTCTATTCTATCTAGGTCATTGAAATATGTCCTAAAAACCCTAATAAGATTGACTATCAACCTCTGAAAGTGAGTCAATACACAATTAGGAGGACTTAGGGGGTGTTCTTTCAGATTTAATGGGTTCACCACCAAGAAAATGCTTAGAAAAGACAATGTTTGAAAACATGCTATGATATGCAAAACACTTAAAATGAGTTAAATGAAGCTTACAAATATTGAAATTAAACAAATCCAAGTTAGCGTATGTGCACCTGGGGAACTTGGAGATGAAAATAGGATTCTATAAATGCAAATACACCTTGAATATTCCTTGGAGGACTAAGACACCCTTGCTACTGTCTTAGTCTTGTTATTCTTCTTTGCGGGCAAACATATAATCTTGGGAAGATGGAATAGAATCTCGAATAATCTCTGAAATATTCCACTTTGAGGACTAAGATTCCCTTGCTACTGTCTTAATCCTGATTTAAATTTATGAAAAGTGTGAATGTGGTCCTGAGCTCCTAGATCTACAATTTCTTCCTCTAAGATCTCAGGTTCTAAAAATATTGGATCTGACCTCTAGGTGAGTTTTCCTAAAGATGGCAAATCTTCAATGAAACTTTACAACTTTAAAATTTTTTTACTCCAAGTTACCTTCAAGTCTTAACGTAGATCTATAAATACAAATGGACAAGATGGAAAAACTTGTTGATTATTAGTGAATGGGGTTTTGTTTTGATCAAATCCCTTTGTTGGTAATTAAACCTTGAAATGAAATAGAAATGATGAATTAAATGGTGAATGAACAAAATGAAATGCTACAACTCACAAAACCCTTGCAAAGGCTGCAAACTTGTGTGTAATGGATTCAATCGACATGGATCTTGAAATGATTGATGGATCTTGAATTACTTGCTTGCTTAGATTAAAACCCTAAATCACAAATGTTAGCACAAAAACACACATGATGCAAGAATATCCTATGACATGATGCTTGATGGATTTGTCTTGAATGCACTTGATCTCATAAAAACTCCTTAGGAATGAATACTCAAGTTGCTAGTATGAAAATGAATGAATGAACCTTTTATTTATACTTTTCTATGCTTAATATTCGAAAATAATATCACACCAAGCCGACATATGAATTCAATAGATGAAGGAGGTTAAATCCCACCAACATTTGAAATTAAATCCCAAAAATGACTCAAGGAGGACTAAGACACCCTAGGTGGCATCTTAGTCCTAAGTCATGAAACTTGGGGCATAGACACCAAAAAGGGGTCCAAACAAGATACCTCAATATTAGGGTCCCAGGATCTTGGGGGGAAAAAGACACCCTTAGTGGTGTTTTAGTCCCAACCAGAAATCAAGGACACACCAATCAAAATCATTAGGAGATCATTTATGCATTGGAGAATGTTGGGATTAATCAAAAAATTATGCCATTCATAGGGCTTGTGGAAATAAATAGGACTGATTAAGCCATAAATAAGGATAAATAAATCAAGGCATGACCAAACAAGTGTGAAAATGCAAGGGTATGCATTTTACTACAGTACACAAAGTTGTCATTCATATTGCAAGAACACTGAAAGAAGGCTACAAAATTTTCTGCATGTTTTCAAGAGCTGATAAATAAGGATCTGAGAGTGTAGACATCAAGAAACAAAACCCATATCCCAGTTTCAGAAACCCTAACAGGGACCCATTTGCCACTAAAGGCGAATGAGCCCTTTGTGACCTAAAAACAACCTTCTTACAACAAGGTACACACCATTCTAACCTCTCATAATTTCCGTCATAGTTTCTATAATAGTTAGGATTTATTTTTTATTATTATTTGCATCATATCTTGCATATAATTGCATGTTTTATAGTGGAAAGTAGTGGTATATATATTAATATCTCATCTAACTTTGTCATTGGTAACATCAAACAAATTCCTTCCCTAGTAGCAACTATAAATGTCAAAGAATCTAATTGTGTCATTACTACCTAACACGGTTGAATTACCATCTAAATAGGTTAATCCTCCTCTAGTACTAAAAATTAGTATAGCAACCTCAACAACTTGAACAAAATGCTAGTATAAGTATCTATCCTCAAGGTACTCAAAACATCCCACATCCATGAAAATATCCTTAAGAAAGCCCTCCATGAATTTTGTGTCCATAATGATATTGATCCTTCTAAATTTCAAGCCACATGATAGGACAGTTATCATGCATCATCCTTGAAAATTTTCACCAAAGACATTCCTTTCATCAATTCATCTCATAATAATCCACTATGCCTTTAAGACCACATCCATAAAATCATAATCAAAGATTTTCTAGTAGATGGTGGATCAGTACATAATCTTTGTAGCTTGAGTCTAATAAAATAATTGGGATATTCTAATGATGTTATTGATGACTCTAAAGCATATGATTAATATGATCATAAATTCAATGGATATATCGAGTTCCCCATCTAGGTCAGACTAGCTATAGTTGAAACTAATTTCCAAACCTAGACCTTAATCTCCCATATAACATCCTTTTTGGCTACCCATGGGTCCATGCCATGGAAAATTTTCCATCCATATTCCATCAATGCATCAAGTTCCCTCACAATTAAACTAAAGTTAGCATCCATATTGGTCACAATCCATTCCAATATTACAAGTTATTACAAATTAGTCACATCCATTTACATTATTTTCATATGAATACCACATCACCATCTTCATCTTCATACATTAATCCTTCATCTCTACTTGCTTCTCACACTATCCCAAACATCAAGAATAATATCAAAGAGCTTGGAATTGGATAATATGAGCTATAGGCCTTCCACATTGATGCCCATGAATACCAAGATTTCACACCACCATCCACCCAATCCCAATCTCTTGATGTTTGTGATAATCCTATATTCGATCAGGATATTTATGATAGTCCACTCTTTGATAATTATCTTATGAGGGACATCCAAGAGTATCCCCTTCCATATCATGATCCCAACATTTCCACTCTATCACATGAGCTATAATCCTTTCAAATCACACATCTTAGGAACTAGGGTATGCATCATGTAATGATGTGCCTACTAATCCTTGTTTCCAACTCACTAAGGACATAAGCTTCCTTTGAAATTAAAAATACCAAACAAGATAGTCTCAAAGAATATATTGAAGGAATATATAACCTATTTAATGATTCACATACCCTTACCATCTCACCCAACGCATTTAGTTCATCCACATCCATCCATCTCTTAGACTTAAATCAACGAGTGTCATATAAAAAGAACAAGGCTATCAATCAAAATTTAAAAATAAAAGGCCTTTATGAAATGGAGATATAAAATCAAAAGGAAAAATAAAACAAATAAAAAATTCCTTTAGGTCAAATCAAAATCTAAAGCTATTGGAAAAATAAAAAATAAAAATAAAATACAAGAAAAAGCTTATGTTTATCTCCTATCATCCCCTTCATCCAAAATATTTGGGGCATCTATAGGATAAAATAAAGAAATGATCTTGTTGATCTTACGTCATCATCATCTTCACATAATTTATATACTTCACCTAATCCACCTATATCTATGCATTCACCTTCCATCCTCCATGGTGATGTATCTTGATGGACCTTTCATTACAAACCCTTGATGTGATTTATTCTTATGGTTGCCCAAACTCCTTTATGTGTGAAGCACGATGAGCTTTGTAGTGCACATATTACAGATCATATTTGATCTCCTTCCATATGTAGAATAAATTATCCTCCAACATGACTTACCATCTATATCAATCTATCAA
>VCHN02005028.1:0-10553 GCA_007115665.2 Sequoiadendron giganteum | reverse complement strand
TTTGCAACTTTCAACTACTTGCATTTGACAACTTTTTCCTCGAGTGAAAATTCGCCACCATAAGAAAAAGCCTTTGAGATAGCGAAAACCGAGAGAATTTATTATAGAGGGGCCCAACATGATCTTGTAGGTTCAGATAAAAAGTTTCTAAGCATCATGGTGTCCGAGTAATAGCATGCTAAATTTCACAGCCATTTTGCACTTTGGACCCTTAAGGGATCGATCCGGTTGAACGTAGCTTAGAGCGATTCCGCGTGTTTAGGTGTGAAAGAGGACCATTCCTAGCATAAACATACCCACCCAGATGCGTTGGAACAGTTTGTTTGGTCACACGAGCTGTAGAATGAAAGTTGCACCACTTTGCAACTTTCAACTACTTGCATTTGACAACTTTTTCCTCGAGTGAAAATTCGCCACCATAGGAAAAAGCCTTCGAGATAGCAAAAACCGAGAAAGGTTATTGTAGAGGGGCCCAACATGATTTCATAGGTTTAGACAGATATTTTGTAATCACCATGATTTACGAATAATACCCTGTCAAATATTGTTGCCCTTTTGCACTTTGCACCCTTAAGGGATCGAGTCAGTTGAACCATAGTAGTTGTTTTGTTGAATGTCATACCCTAAGGTATGTTAGAGATGACCTAGGTTGCATCGATTTCTCTGAGGCATATGCTGCCCCTACCTTGTCACTTCATCAAAGGACAATAGATTTAAAGGAAGGTTATTCATTAAGACAAGCATCATGAATGTATGAACACAAGGGAACTGTGAAGGGTCACTGTACATGGCAATGTGCAAATGAAAAGAACAGATTAGAAATCAGTAGTGATCAGTTGTTAAGTACAGTGAGTGTATGATTATAAAGTGCTTGACAATCAAATTCACTCACCACAGTCAATGTCCTATGACTGTCAAGTCTATGTTAGTCAGTGTCCAAAGACTCCAAGACCTATGGTTGTGTATGCAGCAATAGGTCCTTATGAATGTGGAGTCTTCAAAAAATACAGTAAGTCAATGACAAATATTACAATAGTGATGGAAGAACATCTTGAAAATCCTCCCATTTGTCAATACTTGTAGCAATACATGCAGGAAAATAATCCTCCCATTTCCAACACAAATCATGAAATATATTGTACTTGAGAAAAGGACAAAAGGAGTTGCTGCCCAATTTCTTTTTTCCATTCCACCTCAACTGGCCCAACTATTTGCATTCCAAAATGGTTCAAAACATGTACATCACCTGCTCCATAAGAAACACATGGGTAGTAGCCTCTCTATGGTTGTGTAGTATCATAGGAATTTGGTCCACAAAAAACCTACAAAAGCCTCTTAATCTTAGACATAGACTCACATAAAATCATTAAAAGAGCAATAACTAAATCATGTCAGTCATACAGCTGATGAGACCTACTATCACCTTCATGCATGCTAGATAAGGAGGTCGATTGAAGGTCCTACAATGGTGATGTGCCCCTTCGCTACTTTATCATCTCTTGATGACCCTAAGTATAAATTTCAAATATATCACTGAGAGGCTTAACATAAAATGTGTAGCATATATCAATCCGATAAATCTAGGAGATGGAAAAGAAAGAGAAGATTGACAACCAGAAAATGCACTAGCAACCAATGTTTCTCATACCACCGAACACTTGCACCAGCAACCGATGTTGTTCTTTTCTTATATACTTTTACAAACTTCAGTATTACCTATAGTCACAATCAGAAAAGGATCAATGATAGTCGTAAATGCATATGACATCAAACAGTAATCGTGAAAAAGCCTTATTGCAAGGTGTTGGTCCAAAAGAGTGATCAATAACATGGCTTTGCAAATTCAATGTGCATACTTACAAATCAATCCAGGGAACCATCTGGGTCTGCTCTAGTCTTTATTGTGTCGAGTATTGCCTCATGGTCAGACTCACACACTTTCCACAAGTTCTTGTTTGTAGGTTTACCCTTATATTTGATCAAATGAACATTGGTGCTGACGACAAGGTTCGAATACTAAAGAATTTTCCGATGCGTGTCGAAGTCCTCAAACAACCAAACTGCAACATTCTTAATTGGATACCTTCGAAGCCATGTTCCAACAACAACCACCGAACCTATAGGATATTCTATGTTTTCTCTATCTATAACTGGGGACTCCAATTTCTTTTTGGCCTCGATACAACGACACAAGTAATAATCTGTACCCTCTTCATTGTCTTCATCTGCAATTACCGCATAAACGTGCCCTGCATTGATATGTTCATCTTGTTAGATTTATTTACTGAGCAACATAATAAAACTTGTAAGTAAGATATATTACCTAGTTCTAGTAGGTCTGATACATGATCAAAGTCAATGGATGATTGCATCTTCATGATTTGTAGAGCTGTCGGGAGCTGATAAGTGTCAAGTGGGGTTAGACTTCTTACAAACCATTCATCAACCCACTCTGTTGACTTGCAATCATTCCATGATTGAAGTGTACATGCATAACAAAAGCATGCCATCTTCCTTGTATGGATAGTCCATGTACCTGCATTGGAGCTTCTAAAAGAGTGTAGCTCACTCGATCCTGTTAGTGTACAACAATCCTCATATTTTGCAATGTTAGTATCATCTACTAAATGAAAAAATCTACGAACTAAAGAATTTCCTTCACTACCTGGACCCATTGAACCATTGCACCACTAGACAATTGATCTTGCATTTGTCAACTTTACACTGTTTGTGTACTTTAACTCTTCTCGTGCTAGGGATTTTTTGATACATGCACCTGCTCCATCATGCTCCCCCTTTCCATGCCCGGCCTCTGAGAAGTTCCACATATGTTAAAGACCACTAATCCTATGCATCCTACTCAACCAATAAAACATTTTGGCATTCTTGAACTGTGATGTACAATTATCTGACCATATGATATGTTGACTAAATGGTATGCCCCTACTAGCCAGATCGACATAGAACATATGAAAGCAACCTTGAACAAACTTTGCAGAATGTGTGCAATCATCACTGATGTAAAAGTGATACTCCCTCAATACTTTCCTATTTTCCTCTATACTATCATTTGCATTTTTGAATGCTATATGTACAAATATAGAAACCTGCATAGAGTTGTAGTACTATGATTGCACCTCGTTCTGTGGTTGTAGTGTGTAGTTCTCAGCGAAGTCGACAACTGAAATGATATGATGAAGTGGAAATGTGTCCTTGCATAACTCGAACCGTGAGTCCAACCATTGTGCTCTATGTGTATGCATTGCATAATCATAAACCACCCGATCATGAAAAACGCCCATAAACTAATACACTGGAATCTTATCACTAACCAATTCACACTTCTTTTCTTCTTTCCCATCTTTTAGATTGTATGCCACTGTCATATATTTGCCAAATTCCACAATTTTGTCTCCAATTGTGTGTGTACTAGCCATGTGTTGGAAAATTGGCAAATGTTGCATGCCACCACAATGATCACATGTGCCATCCAAACATGATTTTTTTTTTTTTTTTTGACCATCCTCTCTTTCACATAAAATGGAAGACAAAAATTTCCTTGATGATTTAGGTGGAGGCATTATGTTACATTCCTGCAAAACATTGTCAGTATGCATATCTACACATATACGTCGATAAACATCATAATGGTTAGAAAACTCAATATGAACCCTACAACAACAAGTAGTGTGTGTGTGATTTATTTTGACATAAAAAGGCTTTAGCATTTCAAAATACCTTTGACATATTTTAAATTCAGGAAACTTTTGTACAAAATCAGCAAAAAATTGGGTTTGAGTGGTATCCAAATAATGCATTAGATGTGGCTCATGGTTTATACTACCAATTATCCTTCTTACAACATCTCTTTGATTAGGAGAGGTCCTTGTGTTATCCTTCCAATAATTCACAATTAAAGATCTCAAGCCTTGAGCAATTCTTGTGTCTTTCCATGGCAATCTACCCGATAATGCCCATAACTCATTGCTATTTGGATCCTCCACTCTTTCACACCTTCCTTTGGCTCTCATTAGAGATGATCTACTTATTTTCAAAGACTTACTTGCCTTTGTAAGGTTCACCTTGTTCCTTGTTTGACTGCTTAACAGTGTTGTTGTCATCACATGTCGTGTGGCACAACTATCCTTCGTGTGTGAGGTGGAACCCACGCTCTGGTATGCACTCATCAAGTTCCTTACAATGGAATTTTCACTTGAGTCATTCAAAACTCTTAGCCCAAGAGCCTTCATGGTGGGCCTAAATTTGAGTTGCCTCATCATTTCAACAAATAGTTGGCATCTTCCACCCTCACTTAGCTTCGCAAAAAACAAACTCCATATCCTTTCTTCATATCTTTGACATGTACATTTTGGAATCTTATTAAGCATCGATTTCAAAACATTGGAATCAATATCAATCAAAAATGTAGGTTTTCTATGCAAAACTGTAGGAGGAGTTCTCAAATGTAAATTTGTGTCAATATTGGGAAGGTCAACAACATCGGGGATAGATCGTGTACCTTCAATTGGAGGTGCAATTGATGACGTACCTTGAGATTGACATGTATACGATGTTGTACCTCCAACTTGAGATGTCATTTGTGGAGTTCCTTCAAATAGAGATGTGTTTGTTGATGTACTTTCAAAACGCAATGTTTTTGATGGTGTGTCTTCAATTGGAGATGTGATTTCTGATGTACCTAGAAAACCACATGTTGTTGTCAATGTGTTTTCAACTGGAGATGTGCATTGAGATTCACCTATGGTTGATGATGTGCCCCCAACTTCTGTATTCATTCCTATCCTTCCATGAACTTTCCTCATTCGTGGCATTTGTTTTGCCAATTTGACATCTCTCTTAGATTGCACATAAGTTTGTGGTTGTATGGGCTGCAATTCCTTTGCTTCACAAGCTACATTTTTTTATTCTCTTCTCCTTGCATTTTTAACTGCACGCTCTTTTGGTGTTAGAGGCTTCGGTCATTTCCTCAACATGACCTTGAATGCTACATGTCCACAAACACACATAGAACAAAAGTAAGTAATGCATTTTACAAAAAATTTGATGCAGAGAGGGGTGGAAACCATTCAATACAACAAATCAATGAGAATCACAAACCTAGGGTATAAATTGTTGCCACCTAAATGAAAACTAGAGACTCTTGTGTTTATTTTTCTCAAAACCAAATTTTTGATTGTCAACAAAGTCATGAAGAATATGGATTCAAAGAAGGGTCTGTGATGCTATATCTTATCATTATTCACTATTTCTTTGGCAATGAGGTTTTCCAAATTAGATGAAAATAAAAGTTTTCCAAATTAGTTGGAAAAAGAATGAAATACAGTGAATTCCACTAGCCATGCTGGAAATGGACTACTATAAGCAATGCAAATAGAATTCATAAGTAAATGTCATGTTTTTTATTTTTTTTGTTCTTCAAACTCATAAAAATTGAACTTGTTTATGCAAATCCCATCTAATTCAATGTTGAATTCTAAGTCCAATTGTTATGATTAATAAAATCATTAAGGAAATTTAGTTTATATTGTCAAAAACAAACAAATATACTAAAGACAAACATTTCAATTTACCAAAATGAATATATTACCTTAGATAATGTAAAATGATGTAGAAACTTCAAAATATCTTCTTCTACATTGTCTACCATGTAGATTGGTGATAAAAAGGTGATGGATCAAGCATTGATTGGTACAATATGAAGTCAACTGCAAAAAAAAGGCGTTTTTGACTCGATTAAAGCACTAAACCAGACAAACACAAGAGAATGTGGGCCTGAATCACGGGGTCAACCCTTATTTTTACCGTTTCAAGGTAAAACCCATTTGGCGCTCGCCAAATATGTTCCTTTGAAAAGGAGAGACTTCAGAGAGAGGGAGTCAAAGTGGGAGAGAGGGGGTGGGAAGGAGAGACCTAAGAAAGTAGGGTGGGAGGTAAGTGAGGCCTGACAGAGAGGGATTGTGACATAAGTGAGGCTTAATCCCTCAACCCTTAAACCCTAATCCATAGAGACAGAGAGAGAGAGAGTGAGAGAGAGGGAGGGAGAGGGAGTGGGAGGGAGACACCCGAGAGAGAAGGAGAGGGAGACAAAGTGGGAGAGAGGGGGTGGGAAAGAGATACCTAAGAGAGTAGGAGAGAGAGGGAGTGAGAGATAGAGGGATGGGAGAGATACAAGGAGTGAAAGAGAGAGAGACTTGAGAGATAGAGAGGGGGTGGGAGGGAGAGGGAGTACTCGGGGGAGAGTGAGTACTCAAGATAGACAGATTCGAGAGAGATGGAGGGGGTGGGGGGAGATACATGAGATAGAGGGAGAGAGAGAGTGGGAGGGAGATATCTGAGAGAGGGAGAGAGAGAGGGAGAAAGACACAGTGGGAGAGAGTGAGAGAGAGGGAGTGGGTGAGGGATGGGAGAGAGATAGAGGGAGTGAGTGAGTGACATACCTAATAGAGGGATTAGGGTAGAGAGTTTAATTGGGTTTAAGGGTTTAAGTGTCGAGGGATTAGGGTATTGGTTTGAGGGTATTGGTTTGAACGTATAGGGTTTAAGGGAGATGGGAGAGAGATAGATGGATTGAGTGAGTGAGAGAGAGACCCGAAAGAGGGAGAGGGGGTGGTATGGAGAGACTTGAAAGAGAGAGAGAGGGAGAGAGTGGGAGAGAGACAGAGGGAGGGAGGGTTAAGGGTAGAGGGTAGAGGGTTTAATGGTTTAGGGTTTAAGGGTTAAGGGTTTAGGGTTTAGGGTAGAGGGGAGAGAGATAGAGGGAGTGAGTGAGTGTGTGAGAAAGAGAGACCTAAGATAGAGAGAGGGAGTGAGTGATTGCATGAGTGAGTGAGTGAGTGAGAGACCTAAGATTCCCTCTCTAGTTCTCTCTACCTAGTTGTCCCTCTATACCTATTTCTCTCTCCTTACCTCTCTACTCTCTATCTCACCACTCTCTCCATCTCACTCTCCCTCACCCATCTTTCTCTCTTACTCTCTCCTTCCCTCTCTACTCTATATCTCTCCCCCCTTCCCTATCTAATCTATTTCTCTCTCTCCCCCTTCCTCTGTCCCCTCATTTTGTCTCCTCTCACTCTCTCTCCCTCTCACACACACTCACCTCAATCTCCTCCTTTCCTCTCCCACCATCCCTCCACTCTCCACTTCTCTCTATCTATCATCTCTCTCTACATCTCCTTCCCTCTATTAGGTATCTTTATCTCCCCTCCCCCTCTCTTTACCCACTTCTCCCTCCATCACTATATTTCAACCATTTCTCCTCTCTCTCTCTCTCTCTCTCTCGCACACACACACACCTCTATCTCCTCCCTACTTGTCCCTCCCTCCCCTCTCTAATTATCTCTATCTCTCCTCTCTCTACATCTCCTACCCTCTCTACCTATATTTATCTCCCCTATCCATTTTTTTACCTACCTCTCCCTTCATCACTCTCTATCTCACCTATGTTCCCCTACCTACCTAGGGTTGAGGTATTAAGGGTCAAGGGTTGATAATTGAGGGTTGAGGGTTGAGGGTTGAGGGTAGAGGGTAGAGGGTAGAGGGTAGAGGGTAGAGGGTTTAAGGGTCAAGGGATTAAGGGTTGAGGGTTGAGGGATTAGGGTATAGAGTTTACTTGGGTTTAAGGGTTTAAGGTTTGAGGGTATAGGGTTGATGGTAGAGGGTATTGGGTTTAAAGTAGAGGGTATTGAGGTGAGGGTTGAGAGAGACTTGAGAGAGGGAGAGGGGGTAGTAGGGAGAGAATTGAGAGAGGGAGGGAGAGGGAGTGGGAGAGAGATAAAGAGTAGAGGGTAGAGGGTTTTAAGTGTTTAGGGTTTAGGGTTAATGGTAGAGAGAGAGAGGTAGAGATGGAAAGAAGGTAGAGATATTGAGAAAGAGGAGGCAAGGAGGGAGAGAGAAATAGGTATAGAGGGACAAATAGGTAGAGCCTTAAACCCTAATCCCTCAACCCCCATACCCTCTTAATCCCTCAACCCTCAACCCTTCAACCCTAATCCCTTGACCCCTATACCCTCTTAATCCCTCAGGTTTTTAGGTTGCCATAAGGAATATTCATATTTTTAGGTCCCAGTGCAGTTGCAGGCACATTCAACAACATATGATAGTGAGCATGCCTATGAATGTTTTGTTGAATATCCCTCAGGTTTTCAGGTTGCCATAAGGAGTATTCAAATTTTCATATGATAGTAAGAATAATGAAATGCATATTGATGAGATGAATATGAATCAGATTGAATACAATGATTTCCTGAAGGTTTTCAATGACAGTGCATATTGCAGGGTAGGTGGAATGGATAGTTTCCAAAGAAATTTGATGAGCTCTATTTAGAACAAAGTTTATGACAGAGGAAAGTGCAGGTTTTTCTTTTTGAGGTGGCCTGGGGCCATCCCTAATGGTTTAATTTTTTAAACCAAAGCAGGTACAAAGGATTAAGGATTCCCATTGCATGGACAATTCTTAGCAATGCCTCTTTAAAAAATTATCTTCCATGCACAGTAGTTTAGGGTTTTCCACTTCTCCATTTGCTCCATTTTCATATTATTCATTTGTTCATTCCCTCCATCTGTCATCGCCTTCATTTTTCATGGCTTTGCTTGGTCTGCTCTACTAAAGATACTCTGGATTCTTGTAGTGGTTTGCAAAATCACTCATCATTTTCCATAAATTTCCATCAAAACCCTGAGGTATTTTATTTGTTCATGCCTTATATTTTCACTATCTTTCCCATAAAAGTCATTATCCACCCTCACATATTCCACCCTTTTAATTCCATGTAGACAGTAAAGGAAAGTATAGGGTATAAATGAATAAAAATTTAATATTTTGATGAAAAATATTAAATTTAAATGGGAAAACCTTAGGGTTTTTTAATGAATTTTTTGAACTAGAGAGAGAGATAGAGGGAGGGAGGGTTAAGGGTATAGGGTAGAGGGTTTAGGGTTTAAGGGTTAAGGGTTAACGGTTAAGGGTGTTAGAACTGAAATTTTCCACAAGAATTCCTAGGATTTTCCTATTATTTTCCATGAAAATACATCAAAACCTTAAGATATTTTATTTATTCATGCCTTACATTTTCACTATCTTTCCCATAAATTATCATTAACCGCCTTCTACACTTTTCCCCCATTTATTTTCTTATATTTCATTACCTTCTCATAAAACAATTAGCTTTACCACCATTCAAAAGGGCCAAAAAATAACTTGTAACCCTTACCACCCCTTTCATTTTCACTCTATAAGTCTTTACCACTTTACCACGGCTTCCCACTAAGGGGCTTGCGGTATAGCGGTAGCAGTTTGAAACAGGCATGAACTGTTTACCACGCTACCACGCGCGGTCAATTCATTGACCGCGATAGTGCGGTAAACCGTTAGCAACCAACGAAGGCAGTGGCGAGCGGTTAAAGAAGGTAGTCAAGGTCCCACCGCGGTACCGTTGGTGGTCAAACCACAGACCGCGATAGCGCAGTCGACGGTAAGTCTTCAATGATGTGGTAGCCAGGACATCTTACCGCGGTATCGCAGAGGGTTATCTTAAAGACCACGGTGACCGTGGTAAACAGGAGGAAATGGCTAGCGGTCACACCACAGTACCGTAACTGTGAAAATGAAGACTACAGTGCCTGTGGTGAACTATTGGGAGAAGCGGCTAATGGTTACCGCGGTACCGCCGATAGCAAATGCAAAGGCCGCGGTAGTGCGGTAAGCAACGATGGAGACCACGACGGTTAGCATGGGGCCGGGTACTGCCATACTGCGGGTAGAAAAGTCAAAGCCCGCGGTAGAGCGGTAAACACAAGGGAGGCCTCGGGAAAAGAAATTTTTTAGGCGGTATAAGTAATAAAGTGAAAAATTAAAAGTTGAACTATAGTCTAAATATTTGATTTGCCGATAAAGGCAATATAATCAAACATTTTTGCCATAAAATACAAACAGTCATAACTAGAAAATGAAGGGGCATGACTCTTCGATTATAATGTATAAATGATTTGAAAATCTATTGTAAAATAATAATAAAAATTAGGATAGGAGAGACTGCTGTAAGTACTATATTTTCAGAATGATGACATTCGAGGAGGCTATGTTGCATGTATGAATTTCAAGGAAGATAATGAAAAAACAGTTAATTTGGTGATTTCATCCTGGCATCAATTGTTTGTTAAATTCTTGTGATTATCTGATTGTCTCCAATCTGATGTTTCTTGATTATTTAAATTGAAGTATTAAGTATATATTCAATTTATCAGTACACATTTGTTGTTTCTGTGTGATTTGGTTCATTGGATTCTTTAAAGAAGAATTAAAACTCCCTTCAATCAATTACAGTAATCTGGGAATGTCATTTGGATCAGTAAGAAGAATCAGATAGTTAGATTTGTTATTCTGCCTCAAATAGGGTTTATCAAGTACATTCTTGCATGTTTATACCAATTGTAAACTCATAATTATATGTCAAACAATTAGAGAACCTTCTAGATAGAAACCATTCATTAAAGGCTTTCATTTGACTCCGTTTTACCCAACAAGGGATAATGTT
>VCHN02002228.1:0-18050 GCA_007115665.2 Sequoiadendron giganteum | reverse complement strand
AGATATGAAAACCCTAACAAGCACAATAGAGCACACACTAGCATGAAAATCAAAACAAGAAAGCAAAGCAAACCGATCTCCAAGCTAGATTTGATTTATCTCCATTGCTCTTCTCCACCTGCATGAGAATGCAAGATTTTGAAGGTTTGATTGTTGATATGTTGATTGCTCATTTTCGTAGCATAACGATAAGATGAAGATAATAGAAGAAAAACAGATAGATAGATAAGAAGATTGAGAGAAATTTTGGCAGAGTGAGGATGCTAGAAGAAGATCCTCCCAAATGACCTATGAAAGACTTGATTTATAGGAGAAGGCTGATTTGATTCAATGGCCAAGATTAAAAGTCAAATTTGTGATATGTATGGCTAGGATTAAAAGTTTATTTTAGTGTCTATGACACACATTAAGTGGTTTATGACATGAGGCTAAAATTAAGATATGAGGGAATAGTGAGATTCTATTATTTATTTTGAAGGAAAAGATGCCTATGACGCACAATGAATGGGGGTAAAAATAGGATGTGAGTGGGAATCTCATAACTAAAATGATAAAATTATTTAAATTATTTATGCATGTGAAGAGTTGTAGTCATGTGACACATGTTGCAATGTGACAATAAGTGAGGGATTAATTCAAATATTTAATTTGAATTATTTTGAGACATGTGAAGGGGGAATTAATTAAATAAATGAGATTTATTTAATTAATTGGGAAGGTGATTAAGTGGAATAAATGGGATAAGTGGGATAATGTAATGATCTAGGATAAAATATTACAAAATGTCTTACAAGGTCATGTATCGACTAGGTAATATTATGACATGGACAATTTTGGGTGTCTACATTTTGCCCCTCTTTGAGATTATGTTTGAGATGGTGAGATTTATGTCAAGTGACATCATTTCAAAGAAGCTAAGGTATGGATAGATGAAAAAAAGATGATGCCCCAACCACTTGAAGAAGTGAGGAGTATGATGAATGAAGGAAAGGGATGATAGAAGAATATGATGATGCAAAAGATATGAAGAAATGGGATGATGATATAGGATATGATAATGATGATGGTGCCCCCTCGAGAGGATAGGCGGGTTGCATAAACACGAATATTCTCTTGAAATGAATGAAATGATAAAGGAGGGATAAGATGAATGATACAAGATAAGAAGTAGATGAAAAAGAAAAATGACACGTGATGCTGCAATAAAGTGAGCAATCATATGTTTGATATAGCACTAGACGTTATGCACCAAGGTATAAGGACCAAGGTGATGATGTGTCTCATGCCCTAGCATAATACAACCTTGTCTAGATACAAGATATGAATATTAGCTAGGAGTGATTCAGATCTGATGCAAATGCCAATTGAAATGATAAAACACACAAGCAAGCAAGCATGCACAAATGATACAAAAACAAACAAGGTATTGCCCCTGTCAAGCTGTAAACCAATGATTAATTGATTGATTGATGATGATGATAGTGTTGTCATTGTGGGGAATGATATATCCCTAGATCAACACAAGGATGATTGATTGATTGATTGATGATGATGATAGTGTTGTTATTGCGGGGAACGATATATCCCTAGATCAACACAAGGATGATTGATTGATTGGGTTTACAACAAGATTAGGATCAAGACCGAAATGTGATTGGATAATTTGACTTGATTGATTAGCTTGGTTGGTATGGATTAAGGATTGAATTGAATTTGGATTATTGCTTGGAAGGATTGAAGATGCTTGATTTGAAAATTTGGATGATGATTGATGAATTAAATTGAGGATTGATTTACTTGGAATGATTTTGATTGATTGGATTGATGGAGAAATGATTTGATTTGATGATAATAATTGGATTGATTAGAAGAAGTGATGTGATTGATTAGAATAATGGATTTGATTAGAAGAAGTGATGTGATTAGATAGTTTGATGAAGAAATTGATTTGAAATTTTGATTTGAAGAAGTTGAATTGATGTGTTGAATTGATTGGAAGAAGTGAATTCGATTTGATTTTATTGCTTGGATTTTTGTTGGCTATTTGATTTTTTTGTCTTTTTGAAATGTTTTGATATTTTTGGATTTTCGAAATGTTTTGATTTTTTTAGATTTTTGGAATATTTGATTTTTTTGGATTCTTTTTTAAATTTTTTGCAATTTTTTTAGGACTTTTTTGAAATGTTTTGAGATGTCAATGGATGAAAATTTGGGTAGCCTTTGTGCTAGATACCAATGACAAGGGAAAACCAAGTCTAGGTGTAAGGAGATAAAGGGGATTGATGGATGGAAGGGTGGGTGATAGGATAAGGGATAAAAGGCTCATGATATATGGATGGATAAAAAATGATAGGTCATAGTGAATGGAATGGATGTATTCATCATAAGAGGGCAAGGATGTGATCTCCAAAGACTATATCGCATAGGAATAACATGCCCCATTCTAGGTACAATACTTAGGGTTCTTCATGACAAAGCTTATGACACTAGGATAATGATAGGTTGGTTTGGAAGCATGAGGTATATCAAAAGATATCCGAAACATGTTTCAACATTTTGCCCCATATTTTTATCAAGATCAAAAAGAGGAAGAGAGGATGAATGGACTCAATATGATAAGCATATGGGTATGATGGATAAAGATGGTAGGTAGGATGGAAATGATATGATAAGAAATGACATGATAGGATAGATAGTGCAGATGAGACAAAGTGCCCCCAAGTGTAAGTGACATAGAAGATCAACCTACACATGATGCCTATTTGCCAGGTTTTCATTATGGTACTTATCCAGGGCGCCTGTTTACCAGGTTTTCACCATTGGGTGAAGGGATTTCTCTTTACTCTCTTTTTTTTCTTTCTTTTTTTTTGGATAGAAGGGGAATGTGGATAGGAGGGACTCAAGTGTCTAGTTCCATGAAAGGTGATAGTCCCACTAGAGATGGATGTTATCGCATGGACCATGTCAAGTGTCATTATGCTCATAGATGTTGGTAAGGGATGACATGAAAGGGAGATGGAGTAGGTAGATGATGAATTATGATGTGGATTATCTAGGGAAGAGGGATGGGAGGCTTAGCCAAAAGCATGGACCATAGGAATGTGATGGGGGAGATATGTAGGATAATGAGTGAAGGGTGAGGAGATGGAGGTATGTGGAATCATTGTGAAATGGAAGGGAACCATGACCAATTGTTGCACACATTGTGATAAATGTTGAAGCTTTTGATGTAGAGGGGGTGTAGGAAGCAATGAAGATGGTTTCCTAGGAGATGGGTGATGAAGTGCTTTAGGTACCTACATAGATTTAGTATTTTTATGACTTTTATTTTTCTTGTGGGATGGAATATGAGATTCTTGAATAGAGTGGGAATGTGATGTGGAAGTGGACGGTTGGCATATTTGAGAAGTAGATGCCTCGTTTGACTTGTTTTCCTTTTTCTTAGGTACCCAAACCATTTTGTTTTTAGACTTTTCTTTTGAAAGTATGGGCTTATATTGCTTTTTGGATCGATTTTTCTTTGATTCTTTGATTTTGTGTTCTAGGGCATGGGGACCCTTCATATTATTTGATTTATAGATAGAGGCATAAAAAAAAATCATTTGAATCCCATGGGTATGGTGGAATGAGTGGAAGATTCATGTTTAGACAATGTGTGCATTGATTGGTCATTATTAGGATTTTTAGAGGATTTATGGATAGGTGGATAATGGAGATATTAGGTGTTGGGAGTAGTGGAGGTAGATTAGAGGGATGGATATTAGGAGTTGGAAGCAATGGTGGCAAATTTGATGGTGGAAGGTGTATGGTCACATGATTTTGACATTTGTAGGATGATGGATGAGGTATGGCAACATATGTTTTAGGCATATGATAGGATTTATGGTGGAAAGAGGACTTAGGATGGGTGGAGGAAGTACGAACATCTTTAGATTGGTGTCCTTGGGGTGTATAACCAAGGCCATAAGAGCGTGGAGGGACCTTGACATGGATTGGATCCAAAATACCTTGTTCATGAAGGCCTAAACCTTTACCTTGGTAGTTCATGTTTTGAAGCATGCGATGGACAATGGGACTAGGTGTGTTTTGGACACTAGAGTCGAGTTAATTATTAGATGAAGAAGGTGAAGTGGATAAAGTTTTTTGTTGTTCTAAGGAGGAACATTCATGAATAAAGATGGATAGACCAATAGGACATGTTGGTGGATTTGAAATGGGGTTTATAGTGGATGTGGAAGGATCACTAGGATCTTGATTATGTTCATTTAGATCCACACTATTGGTTTGATCTTCTACATTTACTTGGGAGGCATGTGTCTCATCATGACAAGTGGATAATGTGGGATCATGGATAGGACTAGGTAGGGGGTCTATAGGAGAAATGGAGGTTTCTTTCTCATGGATAGGTGAAGTGATAGGCTCTTGACCATGGAATGGATAGAGTTGGCTAAGGGGATCATCATAGTCTTCTTGATCATAGGTAGGATCTAGATCATAGAGGGAAGCTTCATCATGAATAGGACCAAGTATGTTATGAGTGGGATCATTAGAAGGGCATAGATCTTGATTAGAATGAGATTTTAATCTTTCTTTATGCTTAGGATAATACTCTTGACATAGCTCTTGGATTTGAGTGGAAAGGGAAGTGGAAGGCTCTAAAAGAGGCTTGGTATGCTCTTTATGATCAACAACATGAGGGCATGATGGAATTTGACTGACATATAAGATCAATAGGTTGTGCACCACATGATGGAGTTGGAAGAATAGGCATGGCGTTCAAAGGTTCATTGGTAAGCTCATTAGTGGGTGCTTGAGATGAGGATGGTCTATTCCGTGCTAGTAGTCTTTGGAGAAAACCGTTAAAGGATTATTTGGTTGATGGATTAGAACTTGAGAAGTTGGATGGTGGTGTTGGTGTAGGACTAGTCTGCTTTGAGATAGGTATTTTATTAGATGGGGATGGAGGAATAGTAAATGGAATGGTGTATGATTCTAAACTTAGGGTGGTATTTGCCTTGTCAATAGTATCATTAAGGTGACCTAAGATCTACAAAGTTCTCATCATCACTAGGAGGATATATGGTTTTGGATTATCTTCATGATTAGGTGAAGGGGCTCCTCGAAGTATGACCTTGGGCTTGTGACTATAATTGTTAAGTATTAGGACCATTTTAGCGAGTGCTTGACTAGGATTACGGTGATGATGATGATGTGGAATGATTAAATTGAATGACTTGGATTGATTAGGATGGAACTGATTGAAATATGAATAGAAAAAAATATGATTAGGATGATATGTTTATGTGTTAGTGTTTATATCTTGATATGAAAATTTGTAAACAAATGATTACACATGTACACACATGAATCACACAGGCAAGACACATAAGAAAGTTTGAATTTGAAATTATGAATGTGATGATTAAGCATGCACTTGAAGAAGACACATCAACAAGTCCTAGAAAAAGTCAAGTGGGTATGGCCAATTATGTCTTAAGCTAGGATGTACGAGGTTGAATAGGGATAATTTGAAAGAAAAATACTACCACACAGTCGGGAGAAAGGGGTAACCCACCCTTCACCTTCACTTCCCAAAGGTATAAAGTTCTTTGGGGCTTAGCCAAGAGTGACAAGATTTTAACTCTCAAAGAAGCGTGTCTTTCGATTCACACCTTGAATGAGGTCATCCCCAGGGGTGATGAAATCCCCTAGCAGGCCTCCTATAAAGGGTATGACACAAGCAAACCAAGTGAGGTATTTTTTATCACACTCACACTTGATTCACACTCGTAGTTGTTAATTTCCCTTTAAAAAATTAAAATATGTGTAAAACAATTCAAACACTTGTTATTTTTAACCCAAAGTCAAAATGTGTGATGGAAGACAATGGTTATTTTTAAGCCCAATTTCAAAGTGTGAATGCAAACAAGATTTTTGTTTTAAAGCCTCAAATTCAAGTGTTTTGCAAACAAGATTGATTGATCAAATGAGAGATAAAGATAATAGAATGAGTGTACCCAAAAGTTTTTGCTTTCCAACTTGAGGTGTATGACTGATATTGTTGCTACTAAAACTCCATATGATCACCAAAAAAATAAAAAATCAAATATTATAATGCAACCATAAACAAAAAAAGTTCATCAAAAAATTACAATTTCAGATACATGTTTTTAACATAACCGAATTAGATTCGATTATTTTAAGATTGTATTGATCTGAAAAATAAAAACTCAAAGAAGGAACCCCTACTAACTTTTTGAGAGATTTCTAGAAACATAAAGAAATCAGAAAAATTCTCTGTTTTACACTAGAAAATGTGGATTTGTGAAAAACATACAAAAATCAAAGATTGGATTATTTCGCATTGTATTTGATCTATAAACTAAATCTGTAAAACAAAAACCACTATTTAAATTTTAAGAGCTTTCTAGAAATGTAAAAAATTTGGAAAAAATCATGGATTTGCGTTCTGAAAGTAAATTTTATGAAAAAACATAAAATAGTGATAACTCCTACAAAAATGGTGATAAACTCTTAATTTATTTATTGTATCCTCTTAAGATGAGTTATAGGCATTTGTAAAAATATTGTAGAAAAATGTGTAGCCATTTGGAAGATATGAAAAAAATTGAAAAACTTGGTATTTTGTCCAAAAACTAGCAGACGCACAACAAAAAGTTAATGAAACCTGCAAAAAACAAGCTAGATTAAAGGATTCACGTTGGTTTCACCAAATGTAGTTACGGAAAATCAGATATAAAACTAAAACAACAAGATATGAAAACCCTAACAAGCACAATAGAGCACACACTAGCATGAAAATCAAAACAAGAAAGCAAAGCAAGATAGATTTGATTTATCTCCATTGCTCTTCTCCACCTACATGAGAATGCAAGATTTTGAAGGTTTGATTGTTGATATGTTCATTGTTCATTTTCGCAGAATAACGATAAGATGAAGATAATAGAAGAAAACTAGATAGATAGATAAGAAGATTGAGAGAAATTTTGGCAGAGTGGGGATGCTAGAAGAAGATTGCCAAAATGACCTATGAAAGCCTTGAATTATAGGAGAAGGTTGATTTGATTCGATGGCCAAGATTAAAATTCAAATTTGTGATATGTATGGCTAGGATTAAAATTTTATTTTAGTGCCTATGACGCACATTAAGTGGGTTATGACATAAAGCTAAAATTAAGATATGAGGGAATAGTGAGATTCTATTATTTATTTTGAAGGAAAAGATGCCTATAACGCACAATGAATGGGGGTAAAAATAAGATGTGAGTGGGAATCTCATAATTTAAATAATAAAATTATTTAATTTATTTATGCATGTGAAGGGTTGTAGTCATGTGACACATGTTGCAATATGACAATAAGTGAGAGATTAATTCAAATATTTAATTTGAATTATTTTGAGACATGTGAAGGGGGAATTAATTAAATAAATGAGATTTATTTAATTAATTGGGGAAGGTGATTAAGTGGAATAAATGGGATAAGTGGGATAATTTAATGACCTAGGATAAAATATTACAAAATGTCTTACAAGGTCATGTATCAACTAGGTAATATTATGACATGGATGATTTTGGTTGTCTACAGTATGCATTACCCCATTTGAGCAAATTTTCATGGTTGAAACAAGGTCTCAAAAGAAACAAAAATCAATGTCGGATCCTAGCGAATTTGTCAATCCTTTTGCAAATCAACCATCAGGGAAATAAATACCACACAAACCTTTGCTTAAAAATACATCACTAGGGACACACATGGACAAATTTACATTGAAGACATAGATGCAGTAGTACAAGATCCTGAATTTGCATCCTTCATGGATGAGTGTCTAGAAAATGATCCCCAATGCTATCTAGGAAAGTTTCTAGTAGAAGGTGCCACACTACCACCAGGATTTGACATTCATACTTTGAAAACACCGCTTGTTCAACCAACAAAAATTTTGATATCAAGTGTTTCAATTCCCCAAATCACTATAGAAATACCAATAGGAATACCAACTGAAACATCATCAATTGTAAACATAACCCCTTTCAACATAACACAAGGTTTACAATTTACTGCAGGAGAAACTTTATCAAACCTCTTTGGCACCAACACGACTGGTAAGAGATCCAAATTTGGCATGAATATACCTATACCAAATCAGAACAAGCAAACTAGAAATATTCCTACACCAAATCAGAACACGCAAACTAGAAATATTCCTATACCAAATCAAAACACACAGACAAGATATATTCCTATACAAAATTAGAACACGTAGATAGGATATGTTCATATACCAAATCAATACACACAGACAGGATATATTCCTATACCAAATCAGAACACATAGACAAGATATATTCTCGATCCAAATAAGAATATTCAAATAGGAAATATCCCCAATCCGAATCAGAACATTCTAATGGGATATATTCCCTCGCCAAATCACAACCCATCACAGAACATGGAATTTCAAAATATCTATATTGATCCAAACAATGCCAACAACATGTCCTTGATACAAGTATATGTCCTTCAAAACCAAATGCAGTCTCTTCAAAAATAGATGGACAACATGTCTATGTCAGGTAAACAAACTATCTCAGCGCAAGATCTATGTCCATGTCCATTCGATAAAGCGCTCTATATGACACCTTTCCCCCATGGATACGTTATACCGAATTTTCCAAAGTATAATAGGAGGAAGAATCCTTTGGAACACATTAGATAATTCTCAATGACATGCATGGACATATCATATGACCCCACATACTTGATGCGACTATTTCCATGAACCCTCATAGGGATGGAATTGGAATGATTTCTAAATTACCATATGGCATACGATCTTGGGGTGAATTAGCTGAGAAGTTTTTTGAACACTTCGCTTTTAACATAAAAAATGAAGTAAAAATAGCGACCTTGTGCCACACGACATAAGAATACGATGAAACTTTCACCACTTTCTTCCAGAGATGGAGATGTCAAGCTAGGAGATGTCTAATAGAAATACCCAAAGAAAAGGTCACGATATTCCTTGAAAACATCAATCCAAAATTGAGAGGTGACTTACGCGTACATTGTTGTACTTTATTCCTAGAATTAATACAAAAGGGCATCATCCTTGAAAAAGGCCTTATTGACAAAGGAGAAATAAAAGTAGCAGGCAAAAGCCTAGTTGTCTGACATCAAAATGCACCAAATGATAGAAAAAAATTCTGGTCTAGAAACAAAAATGTTACGAATGACGACATTGTTGATGCTAAAACATACATACGGGACCAATTTCCACACTTAGAGGATACAACCAAAATGCAGAGATGACGAACAATCCAGATCAAATAGCCAATTATGTCCAAAATTCACAACAACAAAGACCACAAAGGAGATTTCCTACACATGAATTCACCCCTTTAGGACAACCAATCGGGACGGTTTTCAAATAATTGAGTAAACATAATCTCATTAAACATTTGGAACCATGAGAATATGATCCTGGACAGTTTAAACCTTCATGGTGGGATGAAAATGCCTATTGTGACTATCATCATCCAAAAGGACACAACCTACAACAATGTTGACAGTTAAAGAATATTATACAAGACTTTTTTGAAAATGGAACCATAGAGGTCAATGGGCAGAAAAATACTAAGAACAGTGATCATAAGGTCTTCACAAACCCATTACATGACCACACGAAATGAAAAGCCTCTAGTTCGGGAACCAAGAACAATCCATCAGCCAATTATACCAATACCAAGTATGACTATGGTAAAGGATCGATCGTAAATCACCTCTGAACTGCAACTAAAAACATCAACACCATCATCATTAAGAAGCACCTAGAATGTGTTGTGAACACACGCAAAACTAACATAATTATTCCAGGTCTTTTTGAGCCACCTACACAAAATTCCAAGTTTAGATACAATCTCCTCGATCAATTTAGAAAAACCCCCGCACATATATCTATCTTGGAACTATTGACTTTGTCACTTGAGCATTGAGCCATTCTTGACTAAGCTTTGCAGAACACGACTATTCCTATAGACTTAGATGTCAATCATTTCGAAGAAATGGTGGGATATTTGACCAAATCGCATCATGCCACATTTTCCCAACAAGATTACTCAACCGAAAAGTCTGATCATAATGACCCATTACATATTGAAGTCCTAGTCCATCAAACCAAAGTCAGATGAGTCTTGGTAGATGGAGGAGCAAGTTTGAGCCTATGTACCCTAAAATTGGTTAAGGCATTAAGATTCTCAAAAGACTGCATAGACACCTCTAAGAGTATAGTCATCAAGGCTTATGATGATGAGGAAAGATCATCCAAAGGAGTTGTCACACTCCCTATCAGAATTGGCCCAGCAATCATGAACACCAGCTTCCAAGTCTTGGATCTCACCCTTCCATACAACTTGTTGTTAGGTAGACCTTGGATACACGCAATGAAAGTTGTACCTTCAACATATCACCAATGTCTTAAATTCCCATATAATGGCACTGAGATCACGATTCATGGTGATCCAGATCCGTTTCAATAATGTACAAGCCTAAGGTAAATTCCACAATGACAGGTACCAATTAGCCAAGAAGCTTCATCATCCACCTTATCCCTATATGTTGACCCATCACATCTTACTAATTCCATTTCATTTAAACCACCATCATCCACTCCTAAGGTCGAGATCCAAGACAAGGGCTATGGAGAATATTACATAACGACATCATACTGTGTCAGTCAACTGATTCCACCTAAGGCATATGGCTTACCCATGGCAAATAGAAGACAATCAGTAGTCACATTCTGTGTTCCCCCTACAATGACATTGACCAAATGGGGAGAGTTAAGTGAAGAAATTATGGATCAAGGTGATATTAACTCATGGTTGTATTGAGAAGAAAATGAATACCCCTCACTGTCTATTCAAATAGCTAAGGACCAATATGGAAAAGGCTTTAAGATTATGCAAAATGAAGGCTATGATGGGAATAGTGGGTTAGGACTACATAAAAATGGAAGGATGAAACCAATCACTGTCTCACCACGACCAAAATACCTAGGGCTATGGTTTCAGCCGCTTATAATTGGATTTCCTAGTACTTCGTTACTATTTCAAGAGGAATATTGTGCTTATGCAGGCATTGAGACATCTCAAGAACCACTTCTCCCAGTCTACGATGAGTCTCATGAACCACTTCCCCTAGTCTACGACGAGTCTCACGAATCATGTCCCCCAATTTATGATGAATCTCCTAACTCAAGTGATTGTGAATGGGATTATTTTTCCTCTACCAATACCATGAACATAGATGATCTCTTTGGAGAATTGGACCTAAAGGTAAAACCTGTACCAAAAACAACTAGTCCCCATCATAGGAAGCACTTGTCTAAAGAAGAATGGCATAAACACTATTATTGGGAAACCCTTGATCGTGCATCTTGGGCACCTTCTAAACCATCTTCTAATGAATCAACCCTTACAATAGTCCCAAAATAGATTATACCTACCTATAGGAAGAGGAACAAGAAGGAGTTAGTCCAAAACTTATGTGATCATGTCAACCACTCTATATTCACCTTTTCAACTGCTACCTTTAAAAACTTTGATGATGACATGTCTCTCATATATCCCGAACTTATCGATTGGGATCAACAAGGTACACCCATCATAGATACATTCAAGAACGACGAAGCAATTTCTGAGTTTATAGGACTTCGAGAAGGCATACCAAGAGGGGATCATAAAGATGGTTTTACTATAGACTTGGATGAAAAATCATATTTTGGGGAGTCTATTTACACCTCTAGTCGCAAAAATGAAAATAAAAAGAAAAAGGATGAGTCATTAGGTGAAAACCGAAAGGCACCTTTGGATGAAGAAACAGTCAAAATAAAGGACGTAATTAAGGGCGAAAAACTCTCTCAGGCACCCAAGGATAGAGGTTTAAATATTCTCCCCATTGAACAAGAAAAGTCACCAATGTTAGTAGAAGAGTCTATTGTAGTCAACATAAATATAGAAGAAAACCCTCAGCACATATACTTTGCAGCATCACTAATAAAGGTAGAACAACCTGAGTTTAAGGAATTATTCACAAAAAGATAGATAAACATTGCATGGTCATACGCTGACATGTCTGGGCTGGATCCAGACCTTATATTGCACCATCTACCATTACAGTTAGGTATTAAGCCGTTCAAACATAAGTTATAGAAAATTCATCCACATATTGCTCTACTAGTCAAGGAAGAACTTAAGAAACTCTTGGATGTTGGATTTATAAGAACTATAGACTATGCAGACTAGATTTTGAATCATGTGCCAGTGAATAAACCAACTGGGGGCATTCACATTTGCATAGACTTTAGAGACATCAACAAGGCATGTCCTAAGAATGACTTCCCTTTTCTGAACATAGACATGATAGTAGATCTTACAATAGGATACGAGATGCTATCCCTCATGGATGGTTTCTCTGGATATAACCAAATCAAAATTGTGCCTGAAGACCAACATAAAACAACTTTCACATGTCCATGGGGCACATACTATTGGAATATTATGCCATTTGGGCTTAAGAACGCAGGAGCTACCTATCAATGGACAATGACTATGATTTTCCATGACTTTGTACACACTCTCATGGAATATTATGTAGATGACATTATAGCTAAATCATAAACAAGGGAAGATCATTTGAAGGTTCTAGACAAGATATTCTAGAGGCTAGAGAATTACAACGTCAAGCTAAATCCAAAGAAGTGTGTCTTTGGAGTGAAATTAGGGAAACTATTAGTGTATATCATTTCTCAAAGAGGCATTGAAGTAGATCCAGAGAAGGTAAGAGCTATCATAAAAATGCCTCCTCCTGTCAGCATTGGTCAACTAAGAACACTACAAGGAAGATTATAGTACATCAGATGTTTCATTGTACAACTGGCAAATAAAATACACCCATTTCAATATTTACTCAATAAGGGAGTACCTTTTGTGTGGACACCTAAATTTCAGGACGCTTTCCAACAAATCAAGGATTACTTGATCACTCCACCTATTCTCATGCCACCTACAAATGGAAAACCATTGATACTATACATTTCAGCAACTCAATCAACATTAGGAGCTCTTCTTGCACAACACGATGATCAAGGTCATGAGAGAGTAGTCTATTACATCAGTCATACCTTGGTAGGATATGAATTAAACTATAGCAACATAGAATTTGCATGTCTTGTGGTAGTCTTTTCTACTCAAAAACTATGACACTATATGCTCAATCGCCAAACAATGTTGGTCGCGAAGATTGATCCCCTCAAATATCTTCTAAGTAAGGCAACATTAACTGGTCGATTGGCTAAATGGGTTATGATACTTAACGAGTATGACATCCAATATGTAGAGAGGAAGGCTATAAAAGGACAAGTTATTGAAGATCAGTTAGCAGATGCACCCATGTAGGAAAACCATCGTTTAGTGGCAAATTTATCTTTAACATTGACACTAGAATAGAATGGAAATTATAGTTTGATGGGTCACATACACAACGTGGGTTAGGAGCAATTATTTTATTTGTTACACCTAAAGGCAACACCATTCCTAAATCATTCAGGATTTCTTTCCTTTGCACCAAAAACATAGCAGATTATGAATCCTTAGTGATAGGATTAAAAATGGTAGCCCAATGGAAGATTAAGAGTCTACATGTTTTTGGTGATTCTCTGCTAGTAGTCGGACAAGTAAATGATGATTATGAGACTAAGGATGAGAAACTTGCCTAGCACATGGCTGACAATTTCAAGTAGTAATTTGATCATATTTCCTTTCAACAAATACCACGTATTCAGAATAGGGCTATAGATGCTATGGCAACCGTGGGTTCCCTATTGGATATTCAGAGTAATGTGCCTAAGTTTGAGCTTTTGGTTGAACAACTGTTGGTCCCCGCCTATGATGTCCCCGATTCTGTGATGGTGTGTACAATTGTTGGTCCTACTTCCCCTTGGTATAAATACATATTCGACTACCTCACCGACCAAACCTTACCTCTAGACCTGTCAAATAACCAACGTCGAACCTTTATCTGCAATTCGGCTAAATACACCATCATCGAAGATACCCTATATAGACGTACCTTAGATAACTCCCTAATGAGATGTCTCAATTTTGAAGAAGCACAAACAAATTTGTGAGCGGTGCACAAGGGTATATGCGGATCCCAAGTGGTCTTACTTTAGCCCATAATATTATGAGATTAGGTTATTAATGACCTACAATGGAGAAAGACTCATATATCTTTGTAAAGAAATGTAGACAGTTTCAGATACATGGAGATTTGATAAGAGAACCAACACAGGAGCTTTGTCTGATTACATCACCATGGCCTTTTTCCCAATGGGGACTTGACGTCATAGGTAAGATACACCCTCCATCATCCAACGACCATAAATTCATCATAACCGCTACTAAATACTTCACTAAATGGATCGAAGCTATTCCCATGACCTACATCACCGACACACAAATATCCAAGTTTATCTTAAACTATATCATTTTTCGGTATGGTGTACCCCAATCCATAATCACAGATAATGGCCACCCATTTAAAAACCAAGAAGTATGCCATCTATGTGAGGAGTTTCATATCAAACATCATTTTTCCACCCCATATTACCCACAAGGTAATGGCCAAGCTAAGGCATCTAATAAAACCATTGTTAGAATCCTAAAGAAAACTGCCAATGACGCTGGTCATGACTGACACCTACAGCTAAATCCTACCTTATGGGCTTACCGCACAAGCAACCGTACTCGTGCCACTCCATATTCCCTAGTATTTGGATCTGAAGCTATCTTACCTATTGAGGGTGAAATTCCTTCCCTGAGGGTATCCTTGGAAGGTCACAATGACGATGAAGAATACCATGTATCCAGATTACAAGAGCTAGAATTACTGGATGAACGAAGATAGAAAGTACTAGACCATTTGCAAACATATCAAAATCATCTTCGTCGGAGCTATAATAGGAAACTTCTAAATTACTTTGACATTGATGACCAGGTTTTAATGGAGAATCCCAAGAATCAAGTTGAACGTGAAAAGCTAGGAAAGTTTGAACCTAACTAGTTAGGACATTATATTGTCACAAAAGCTTTTGGATGAGGACCATACCAACTGTCTACTCCTGAAGGAGAGCCACTTTTGTCACCAGTCAACAACCTCCATCTGAAAAGGTTCTATGTGTAGCTTCTGAGAGTCTTTTGTCTTAATCGGAAAAATACAAAAAAAAAAATAAATGAAAAAACAAAAAAATGGTTACCTTGAACAAAAAAGTAAAGAGAAATAATCCATCTAATAGTGAAAACCTCTTTAGTGGCGCTATGGATAAGTACCATGGTGAAAACCTGGAAAATAGGCATCATGTGTAGTACAACTCTCTCTTCCATCTACCATCATTCCAATCAGACTTTTCACCATCCCTCATAATAAATGGTTGTCCTATCCATTGCTTGGAACGATTGAAATCTAAACATCCATTCTGTCATACTCCCCACTCCATCTCACATGTCTTATTCCTAACTGGGGGAAAATCCTTGTTCTATTCCATGAAGACCTTGTACTTAGAATCGCACCATCGAAAAATGTCCTGAAAAATCCAAAAACATTAGAAAACTTCAAAAACACAAAAAAATCAAAATATGTCATAAATCCAAAAAATAGAGTCAAGTGAATCATGTCAAGACAGTCATGTTAAGTCAGTCGCAGACATAGTTGATCTACATTGCCTCTGCGACTGGGTCATAGGCAAGGCCATCAATCGAGGTGCCCCCATGGTATTAGGTTTGTTCGTATAGGTTTATCATGTATCACACACATTAAAATCATTACTCTTTGTACATTCAAAGTCATTGGTCGTGTCGAAATATGATGTCTCTACGTGTACAACATACGCAAGGCTAATCAATTGATGAGCTCCTGAGACCACACTAGGTCAGTCCCATAAGGTTGATTCACATTCAATTAACTATCACACACATTGCATATCATTCACTTAGATGCATGTATTTAGCTGCATTAGGTCAGTACTTTAGGGTATCATCTCATGTCATACACTATCAATACACACACACACTTTTCATTAGTCGATGAATCAAAACATGTCATGCATTAACAAGGAAAAATGTCTCAACAGTCATCAGGTCAATATCAAACACATTGTCAAAGCGATAAACTTATGTGTTAGAAAGATATGTCTTTCTTGTCAATGGACATCATCAAATTGTCATAGTCTCATGTAGCTTTTTGCATCAACGTCATCAGGCTCCAACATCTTATACGACATGTGTCTTTCTGAAACTAGTCTTTGCCATGCCTTCTACAGATAGTCACCAAGTCGAAACTAGACTCAACGTCTTATTGTGGTATGTGTCATCCATCACATTATGCTATGCCAAACATCAAACAATCACACAATCCTACAAGATCAAGTTTTGGCGAATAATTGTTTTTGGCTTTATGACTTTATATCTTATTTTGTCTTATTTTTTTATCGATTTGTGAATTTAGTCCGGTTACTAGCTTTCTCAAGGATTTCCCTTGAAAGATTTAGAGAAGCAAGGACGTCTCGAGACTCTTTTTCTTTGGCTGCTATCTGTCAACTATATTTTTAGCATTGGTTTTTGAGTTATGTTACTAGTTTTCTCATGGATGTCCTATCAAGGACTTAGAGGAGCAATGGCATCTCATGACCCATTTTTTTATTTTGTTGTTTGTGGTTTGTTAAGAAAACATGACTGGGGCAATCTTGTCCTTAGTATGAGTTAAGACACTCCTTGTCTACGACTGTATCTTTTTCATAGATGGATGACTTTGTACACTATGGTCTATCTCATACCATGGTGTGTACTATCTATTTGTGTCAAGTCCCGCCCAATGATGATAACAAGAAAGCATAGCATATTTGGAAAAATATCGAAGATCATATGTTTTTCAATCAATCAACCTTCATTACTTATTACTAACATTCTAAATTCAGTCATGCTAACATTTCTTTCTTGACATAATGATAAATTCCTGTGACACAACAACAACATTAGATAATCTGCATTTGCATACATTCTATAAGTATTTCATATAGCTACATTGCATTTGGAACATATAGGAACATATTTATGAAATCATTGCATAAAAGGAATTTCATCATCATAAGGTACATAATGTAAACATTACACGTGCATTTCACCATCGCATATACATAACATCATATCCATGCATTACATCCATTATCATAAACTGCATAAAATCATCACATGTAGAAACATTCATTCATAAAACATATACATACATCATCTAGGAAACATAATCATATAGAAGAAAATGCATCATCATAAAATAGAACTGCATATCATATACAAGCCGCCAAAATCATACATATATATCGCTCAAAATAATGTGTGACAGTACAATGTCATAATGTCTCCATAAATCAAACGAGCTCGCAGGATCTCTGATCAAAATACAGTGTCTACATATATAAAAACATATCATTGTGTCCCATTGCCACTACTATCCCGTGATGAAGGTGGTGGAAACTACCTCAGAGGTGCAGTCTATGAGGTGGAAGGCCTATCATATGGACCTATCCTCGGTGGTCGTACCACACCCTCTATACTTTGTGTCCTAGTATGAATCTTTCTTTGTGACCTATGGTTGGGAACCTCTGAGAAGCTAGGCACTCATCTCTCTATTGGTACCACATACTCATATAAGTCCCTATAATATGACGCTCTCTCCATAGCTCTGACTTACTCTCATACCATCCCATCAGATGAAAACCCACTAACCAAGCATCTAACCTCTATAAACTGTTGTTCGGTCTCCTATCTCTGAGCTATGGCCTGATCCCCCTCCATGAGTGCATTGTCTCTCTCTGCACGGACATTGTCTCTCTTTGCGCAGACATTGTCTCTCTCTATCCGCATAGCATCAAGCTCTAATATCATCAATCTCAGTCTCTCCTCCATGGCCTCCCT
>VCHN02003012.1:0-15283 GCA_007115665.2 Sequoiadendron giganteum | reverse complement strand
ATTCAGCAGCTCATGTGACCAAAAAAAATATTTCAATGCATTTGAAGAGGTATTTTTACGCTAGGCATGGTCCTCTTTCACACCCAAACATGCGGAATCGCTTTGAGCTACATTCAATCAAATCGATCCCTTAAGGGTCAAAAGTGCAAAATGGCTGCAAACTTTAGCATGCTATTAATCAAACACCATGATACTTAGAAAATTCTCGTCTAATCCTACAAGATCATGTTGGACCCCTCTACAATAACCTCTCTCATTTTTCTCTATCTCGGAGGCATTTTCCTATGGTGGTGAATTTTCACTTGGGGAAAAAGTTGTCAAATGCAAGTAGTTGAAAGTTGTAAAGTGGTGCAACTTTCATTTTGTAGCTTGTGTGACCAAATGAACTGTTCCAACGCGTCTGAATAGGTATTTTTATGCTAGGCATGGTCCTCTTTCACACCTAAACACGCGGAATCGCTCCGAGCTACATTCAACCATATCGATTCCTTAAGGGTCCAAAGTGCAAAATGATTGCAAACTTCAACATGCTATTACTTGGATATCGTGATGCTTAGAAAATTTTCGTCTGATCCTAAAAATTTTTGTTGGGCCCATCTAGAATAACCTCTCTCAATTTTTTCTATCTCGGAGGCATTTTCCTGTGGTGGCAAATTTTCATTTGGGGAAAAAGTTGTTAAATGCAAGTAGTTGAAAGTTGCAAAGTGGTGCAACTTTCATTCTACAGCTCGTGTGACCAAATGAACTATTCCAATGAGTTTGAATAGGCATGTTTATGTTAGGAATGGTCCTCTTTCGCACCTAAACACACGGAATCGCTCCGAGCTACATTCAACCGGATCGATCCCTTAAGGGTCCAAAGTGCAAAATGGCTGCGAACTTCAGCATGCTATTTACTCAGATATCGTGACACTTAGAAACTTCTCATTTAATCGTACGAGATCATGTTGGGCCCCTCTACAATAACCTCTATCAGTTTGCACTATCTCGGAGGCATTTTCCTATGGTGGCAAATTTTCAGATGGGGAAAAAGTTATCAAATGCAAGTAGTTGAGAGTTGCAAAGTGGTGCAAATTTTTTTTTACAGCTCGTGTGACCAAACAAACTATTCCAATACATCTGAATAGGTATGTTTACGCTAGACATGGTCCTCTTTTATACCTAAACATGCGGAATCGCTCTGAGCTATGTTCAACCGGATCGATCCCTTAAGGGTCCAAAGTGCAAAATGGCTGTGAACTTCAACATGCTATTAATCGGACACCGCGATGCTTCAAAAATTCTCGTCTGATCCTATGAAATCATGTTGGGTCCCTCTACAATAATCTCTCTCGGTCTTTTCTATCTCAGAGGCATTTTCGTATGGTGGTGAATTTTCACTTGGGAAAAAAGTTGTCAAATGCAAGTAGTTGAAAGTTGCAAAGTGGTGCAACTTTCGTTCTGCAGCTTGTGTGACCAAACAGATTGTTCCAATGCATCTGAGTGGATATTTTTACGCTAGGAATGGTTCTCTTTCACACCCAAACATGCAAAATCGCTTTGAGCTACGTTCAACTGGATCGATCCCTTTAAGGTCCAAAGTGCAAAATGACTGCAAACTTTAGCATGCTCGTATTTGGACACCACGATGCTTAAAAACTTCTTGTCTGAGCCTATGAGATCATGTTTGGCCCCTATACAATAACCTCTCTCAATTTTTTCTATCTTGGAGGTCTTTTCCCGTGGTGGCGATTTCTCACTTGGAGAAAAAATTGTCAAATGCAAGTAGTTGAGTGTGTAAAAATGACTTTATAGCCATTCCACCCATTGTATCCTACTATAACTTAGTGGAATGACATAATTAGGGGTAGGGAACATATGTACATGGTTTTTGGAGTAGGGGAGGTGAGTTGAGTGGTTTGGTGTGATGCCCTAGTTGGCAATTTGATGAGTTTTGGTAAAATTCAGTGGTTTAAGAGTGGAAATGTTTGAAATCCTTTGGGGCAACAGTTTGTGAGGGACTTTTATGCATGTGTAGGTTATTTTAAGCATGTTTGATGCATTAGAAATGTTTTATGAGTTGTGGGAATATAATTTTCAATAAACCCACTCATTTTAGGCTTTTAGCCATAGCAGCAAGGTAGTGAACTATTTGATAAAATTCTTTGGTAAACATGTACGAAAAATGTGGTATCATAGACAAGGTAGTGCATTGTTTGAAAAAATGCCTCAAAGAAACATGGTCTCATGGTGATGGAATGTCATGAAAATCCATAGCTGTGAGGATTTGTGACTTGAGGATTGTGATTAATGATTGGAATTGTGTTTAGTGACATTGCAAGACCTCCCCTACTGCATCAATGTTTTAGGTTTTTATCTATAGCAGCAAGGAAATTAACTGTTTGATATAATGCTTTGATAGACATGTATGAAAAATGTGGTAGCATAGAAAAGTCAGTGAACTATTTGAAAAAATGCTTCAAAAAAATGAGGTCTCATGGTGATGGAATGCCATGAAAATCAAAAGCAATTTGATTGTCATGGCATTCTATCACCATGAGACCACATTTATTTGAGGCATGTTTTGAACTAGTTCACTGCCTTGTCTATGGCTTGTCATGACATTCTATCACCACATTTATTTGATGCATTTTTTCAAATAGTTCACTGCCTTGTCTATGCTATTGCTTACTATTATGCTTTTGATATATTTTTTCCAAGCATCCATAGCTTGTTTGAAATCACTTGTTTTAGGCTTTTAGCCATAGAAAAAAGGAAGTGAACTGTTTGACAAGATGATTTGGTAGACATGTATGAAAAATGTGGTAACATAGACAAGGCAGGGAGCTATTTGAAAAAATATCTCAAAGAAATTTGGTCTCATAGAATGCCATGATAAGAAAATGCAATTGGCAGCTACTCCTAGTTATTAGTTATGCAATGTGAAGAAAGTGCATAACTGCTTAGGTTGACTTTGTACAAACTATATTGTAATTGAAATTTTGTCATCTATCAACATCTACTTATTAGTTATGCAAAGTGAAGTAATTCTTTGACTTTGAAAGATGTGCAATGCAATGTAATCAACGATATGAATATAAACTACAAAAATCCATTTTTTACAATTCATTAGTTAAAATATTTATTTTATTTGCTCTCTATATCTCTATATGCTATGGAAATACCTTTCAATTTAAAAAAAAGGAGTTTTTATCTCTTGTTGTACAATTTTTCCCGGTTTTTTAACAAACTATTATACTTTTGGTTTGTCAAATTTTCCCCAAAATATTTTTGCTGCTATGCATTTGAAGCATGAAGCATACATGTGAATACACACAATATAGGTGAAGTATACATGTGAATAAGTGAAGCATACATGTGAATAAGTGAGGCACAAGTAATTGAAGCATTCAAAGGATACAAACCACCACGAATGGAGCTTATTTACACTATACGCTTTAGATGGGGCTTATTGAGAATTCGACAGTAATTAATTAAGCATTAGATGTAAACAAAATCCATGCCTACAAAATTCGAGCATACAACTTACATGATACACATGATAACATCATTCGAGAATGGCAGTAGAAAAATAAGAGTTTCTTTAATCAAAAAATTGAAAGGCTATACAATGATATATATTGATAAAAGTATATACAATATATCCAAAAAAACCATATAGGCTTAGTACAAAGGAGCCATATGGTCATAAAATGTCACATATATATTGATAGTACAAAAAATATGCTCCAAAATTCCATAGGCATACAACAAACAACACTAATACATAGTCATTTCCCTCGAGGGGAAGGAAATAGATCCTGTGCTACCTTCAAAATTTGGTTGGATGGAGTGACTATTGCTTCTCTTGTCTTTCGAACATGCTCTCTAGTCCTCCTCTCTTCACTCTGGACCTTCAACTAATTCAATAAAAAGTAAAGATGTTAAAACATAGAAATTGAATTGTGGAATGGCATATAACATAATATATAATCACTTACCGCATACATATAGTCATCATGCACATTTACAACATCACCACATCCACGATCTGGAGTGACAACCACCTATAGCAACCATGAAGACAGAAATTAAACTACATAAAAGTATCGTGAAAATTTTCTATAATAGACCATAAAAGAGCAAATATAATGTCAAATCGACTAATCTATTCCATACCTCTCTTAATGGATCAAAACTGGCTATTGCTGCAGAAAATCCATGGTCCATTGTGCCACCAACATCACTAGGGTTGTCTCTTGTCAACATCTACAACTGAAAAAATATCTCAGGTATCATTTTGATATAAAGACCAAGAGGGGATAATGGAACATAAGGTGAAATAAGAGAGGGTAATGGGATGGGAATAGAAGTGTGATGTAGAGAGGGGGCTCAAACTCATTCAAAGTGAAAAATTGCATTCAAGAGGCATCTAACAAGATTAAAATGGCCTATTAGAGTAATCCAAACAATCCTCAAAGCTTGACAACAATCGGGAGTCTAACTTCTCACTTTCACCCATGTATCCTAACAGTAGTGCAAACTCAGTTTTTGGCCTTTAACTCCCATGCTTTCCAAAACACTTGAAAATAAAAAGGTTGATTTAGATACCCATTTCAGAGTTATACAACATATCTCTTAACCAAATACAATTCTTTTGGACCAATCCCTTGAAATTAGACCCTCAACGTTGTCCTTAGCCATGAATTAGGCCAGATTTACAAAGCAACATACCTTTAAACTTAACACAGACCCTTGAAACCTTGGGAAAACATTTCCTATGCCCTCAAACCTCTAAAACCATAATCAACACCTAGGGTTGACACCTCCAACATAGAAAAATCCAAAACCCTCAATTTCATGCCAAGTCAAGAGGGTTTATTGAAAGTCCCACTTGCACAACCTCCCAGATGATACCACCAACTTAGACATGTATATTCTGATCCCAATATTCTCAAAATTTGGAAAAAACTCCACACTCTCATTGATTTCCATAAACCTTAGACCCAAGGCTCCATCTTCATGTGTTTTTCTTCACAAAACTCATCAAGACAGTAGGTTTACCTCCTTAGTTCCTTCTCCACAACTCTAATCATGCAAAGTAAAACCTAATCAGACTCCCTAGGGCCCATTACACTAGTTACAATAGGTACAGTTGGTGTAAGCAACCTTTTTTGGTTACAAAACCCTCAAACAATGTGTCTTCGGTCTGTCACAGGAAAACAAGGATATTTACCACAAATCACAATGGATCTCACTAAACCTTGTTCCAAAATATTGTTAACACATTCCACCACAAAGTAAAATGATTTACATGGCACAATCAATCTGTACGAGCTTGTACAGGCCTGCAAATAACAAGAAAACTCAGAAATTTGATGAAAAACATAGATATTCTTATTGCCAATGCTTCAAACTTCAAGCCAATGTTACAAAACGAGTTGCCATGCCTTTTTAAAGGCTTATCCCCATCAAAAAAATGACCAACTACCTTACAACTACTTTTTAAACCTCTCATGACCGTTGCATTACAAATTTGTTACATTTATGCAACTCACAAATTTGGCACTTTCAAGTTTTGACTCTCTATATTTTCCTAGACCCTCTTAAACACCTAAACTATTAAAAATAGTCTAATGAGACCTTATTCAACTAATAAATGATGAATTACTCAAGAACATCCTATCTACCTTGACACCCCTTGTCAACTTTGACAATTCCTTCCACATGATTTGCAAACCTTACAAGATGAATACAAAAGCCCCTCAAAGTTGATCAATTACAATAGAATGGTCACATTGGACCTTATTAAGACTCAAGGACTCAACTAAAAAATCCTAACACACCTTTCCTATTAGACACTTAATGAAGAAACGTAGAAAAGAGTGGTGCCCCTGCACCACAGGGATTAATGGAACATAGGATGGACTAGTATAGATTGATTGGATGGGCTAGGATGGGATAACTAAATATAGGGTGGAAAATTTGAGGTTAATGGGATGCGATTATTAGGGAATAATGCAACATAGGGTGAATTAGGAGGTGTCTAGGGTTTGACTAGAGTACACGAAGTGTGAACTTGACCTGTGTGTAGCAATAATAGAGAAGAGTTATCTAGGATGAAACATGGATAAATATGGTATAACATAGGATGATATAAAGGAACATAGGGTGGAACATAGGGGATCATGGAACATCTAGGGTGATATAATAATGGGTACAATAAGATGGGAGTAGAAGGACATAATGGCACATAGCATGGACTAGAAGATATTAGTGGGATGGGCTAGGAGGGGATCATGGAAAATAGGGTGAACTATTAAATGTTAATGGTAAGGGATTAGGAAGGAATAAAGGAAACAAAAGTGAATTAGGAGAAAATAATGTGACACGATCAAGGAATAATTGAATGCAATATTTGTGTTTCTCATCAATTTTTTAGATTTCTATATACACAAAATTATGAAAACTAGCTAACATAGATTTAGAACACCATTAATGAATAAAGGCTACCTAAGTGTATGTTGTTTAAGGATATGAATCACGTGGTGTGGAGGAAGAAGGTGCACCAGGAAACTATTTGAAATCTGAAGCATGTTATGAGACAAACATTCAAATATAACATTCAAATTTTCAAATGCAATAATAATATATTTAATACTAGTTGCATACCTGTGGAATCATCATCGAGAATGTACAAGGGTTTGTAGGAATAGAGCATGCCTCATCAACAGTGCGACCTTGAAATTTCATCATATCAAAATTCTACTAATTTACTTATTCTTAAATTTCAAAATATAATTTAATAAAAAACATTAAAATAACTTGCTAAATTTTACCGGAGTGTCAATGTCGAATGTATCATTCAGAATTTCATCTGTGAAAGCCATTGCCTCTGCAACTGATGTAGGCTATGTAGCTACATCACAAGAACCCTAATAATCATACGTACAAATAGCACCACAAGTGCCACAATGGTGGGGTGGAGCTCGGGGCCTACATGTCTCCTCCACAATAGGCTCTACTAGAGGACTCACACACTGTAAAGTATGTCTGGGTGAGTGAGCCAATCAACTTCATTGTGTCCACCTCTACACTGTCCTTAACAATGGAAGGAAAATGACATGCTCCACCATGGGTCTACCCAAGGCTCTCGGTGCCAGCTGTGGATTAAGTCGTGCAACAAGTCTATCATGTGTGGAGCCCCCACCTCTACCCTGAAATTCTAAGATGTCAAAATAGTTTGGCATTTTATTGAGGACAAACTTGCAATAGAGTTTCCTCAAAAATTATTGCAGCACCACATGGTTATTGCATGGAGGTTGGTCAAATACCATCCACCACCGCTCCCAAATTTTTTTTTTTAATTAACTCATGGTGGCACCAATGGATGGGGAACCTCCTGCATGCATGAGACAAAGGTTCATTGGTTTTTGGGTCTATAAATAGGGCACACAAGTCGTTTTGCTAATTTTTAGTTTTTTGACATCTGCATATGACAAACCACTAGCATAAAATTGTCTCATCTCATGCCTCTTATTTGACCAAAAATTTATTTTCTCGCTCATTTGTCCTACATGAGTTACAATTGACTTCAATGATTCAACAATCCCTCTCCTATAAGGGTGGGTTTCAACATGCTTGGTTAATCTTGCAATTAATTGTTGAATGTCTCTTTTACTATTTTCAATTTGATTTTGAATATTTTCTTGTGTTCCTTGAGGATGCCTATGAAGTGATGGAGGGGTTTTAGGTTGTTCTTGTATAGGAGTCTCTTCATGAGGGGGTGATTGTGAATTCTCAATGTTTCGCGGTGGAGATTCATTCCCTAATAATTAGAACAAAGTTTTATTATAAAAACCTATTTAAATTTGCATTCTAAATCAAATTCGAAATAAATAGAATAAAAATACATACCTCTTTGCAATCTTCAACCTCTCCAACGTGTTGGCGACATCCTCATGGAAAATGGCGAGCTAAGGATGCAAACAATGGAAGAGATTTGACAAGCATGAGTTGCAGACGTGAAATCCTCTTCCTCAAGCAACGGGTTGAAGAAAAAATGAGGGTTTGAAACCCAAGTTTTGGATTTTATGTCAAATAAGCCATTTGGCGCATGCCAAATGGCTTATTTCGGGTTTTTTTTTGACGTTTTTTCAATTTGGCACCAAAATTGTGTCACAGACTGGTGCACTTACCCATAATTTTTTTTAGGGTTCGACCATGTTGAACCTCCCCCAGAGGATCTCTTAAAAATTACTTGAAAAAAAAGAAATTCCTCCCCCCTCTCCTTTGGTCTAATAAAATGTTAGAAGGTCGAGCCTAAGGAATCAAAATACAAAAATCCTACTTTAACCATTTCTGATGATAAAGACACTAGTCCCATCTATTGTTTGATCCCTCTTGGTGGCAGAAGGTCGGTATGTATAGATAAAGAAACCTCCAAAGGGAAAGAGGTTGACAAGAAATGTAAAAAGGTTGCAGTGGGGGAGAGCATTGACTCTTTTGAAGAGGAATATGTTCTTGAAAGCCTGGGAGAAACTTAGATTTCAAAGGAAGAGGATGTTTCTGACTGTAAAGAGAAGGAGGAGATTTTTGAACAAGAGGAGGATAACAATGAGCTGAAAGAGAACAATGAGGATGCTAAAGGAAAATATTTTGAAGAATAAAACAAGGTGGAGGATAATAATGAAAACTCTATTGGTATGGAAGAGCATGAAATTCCTATTCAACATCCTCAAATTTAAGGAAGTCCTAAGGAAGGAGATTATAAAAACTTAAACCCTAAAATTGAATCTCTAAGTGTCTGGATGGATCAAATGGAACCAAAAATTGAAGAGGTGGACAGTTCCAAGAGGTTCTCGATCATGGAAGGTGTCATAAAGAACATGTTTAGGGTGGTGGATGGTATAATGAAGAGAGAATTGATGGGAACTATTTCAGGTCATGGAAAAATCTAGAAATAGAAAAAGAAAAAGGGGTGAAGGAATGATGCTGACAAGTCCAAGAATAGGGAGCATAAGGAAAATTGGTCTTATGCGGTGGAAGAACTCCAAGATAATTGGAGTCTTATTGAAGATTCATAATTTGTGTCTTTATCTTGTGGCTCTGGACATGTTTATCTAGCATTAGTGCCTTTTTTGTATGGTCTATAGTTATACTGGTTATGATATTGATTGGCTCTATATGTTAGTTTATTTAGATTTTAGTAGTACTCTGTTGCATATCAAGACTCTAGTTTATAGTTGGTGGTTTTGGTTCATCTGGTCTAGTAATTTATTGATTTGGATAAGTGGTATGTTAATCCTGTCAACTATATTTTATGGGTATGTAGTCTCTTTTCTACTGTGGTGGTTGTTTCTTCTTTGTTGTTCTCAACTAGTTGTTTCTTTAGCAATTTCTTTTGTTGAGTTCTACAACTTTTTTGTTCTTTTTTTTTTTTTTACGAGATTAGGGCCCTAACCTCTCTTATCTTATCAAAAACTATAGAAACAATTATTTTTCTTGTGAGAATTTTATGTCAAACCTCAATCATTTTAGCAACTTGATAGAGCACAAATATAAACTTGTTAATATTTTCAATGTTTTAGCTATTTATGATGAGAACCACCTCAACATAAAAATCCAACATATTAACTACAATGTGCTAGTTCTTTAATTTCATCCCATCAACCATCTCATTTAAAACTTGTAATGAAGTGTACTATTTATATTTAATTTAAAATGTGAAGAACACCCATGTTGTTGATACATGTACTAGTTGATGGTGATTATTCATAATAAATAACATTTTCATTATAATTCAATTCTAGGAATTATATTTTGCACATGATTTATCTTTTGTTGGGCAAGCCGGTGGGTCTATTGCAACAAACTCTGGGAAAATAAACAATCTCCATTGCTTGTATTTATGTTGAGATTGATTTAAATAACCTGTTACCATATTTGATGCAAATTCAAGTTGGGTCCACTTCATGGGTTCAATAGCTTAATTACAAGGCTCTCTTATTTTGATGTCAGATTGTCTTGAGTAGGGAACCTGTAGAGGAAATGCCATAAACTTAACACTTCAGGAAGGACCACCAATGGGGTTGCAACTAAGTTTCTTCCTCACTCAACTCCAATAAGGGATAGAGGGAAAGCCCTTATGTTAGAAGGGGAAAGAAATAAGGAGGGTTTTTTTTCTTATGAATTCTCACAATAAGGGAAAGGGTCATAAGAGAACTCTTAAGGATAGGCAAGGGAATGCATCTTTTAATTGTTTTGAGGCTGTAAAGGATTTTGATCAACAAGAGATAATTCTAGATAGGGTCTTGGTTGAAGTAGATAATTTGGAGGTGGAGCAGTTGGCTACAAAAGAAGATGGTAGTATTATCAACCTATTGATGGTGAGGATTAGTTCATAAATGGATAAAAATCAAGTTTATGAGATTCTTGGTGTGTTAGTTCTTCCTATGAGAAATAATTTGGGTGAAGGATTGACTCTATTCCTTCTTGATCTGTAGCCAGAGGTAGGGGTTTAGAAACTTGGAAAAGGAAATAAGGTTCTATATTTGTTGGGGATTCAACAAAAAATCTTCAAAAAAGGGAGCTCAAAGAAGACTTCCAAGATGGGGAGGAAGAAAGATCAAGATAAAATTAAATTAATGAGAGAATTTGGTGGATTCAGGTTCAGTCAAAGCCTAGACTCCCATTTTTCTAATTCCTATACGTGATTTCTCTATCTTGAAATACAAGGGGTTTGAAAGACATCCCTAGATAAAAGGTTGTTCAAGAATTGATCAAGGTTCATTCTCTTGATGTGGTGTTTATTCAACATTCTAAGCTATGAATGTCCAAGGTATGTTCAATATAGTTTACAGGCTCTATTGGGTAGGCCAATATTAGTACATTGGAGCATAGGGTAGTTCTAGAGGAACTATTTATCTTTGGGATTTGAGAAAGATTTATCCTCTTTGTAAAATTTTAGCTAGACACTCCTTGACCATGGCTACCTTGAGTTTCAACTCTGGTGAAGTTTTCCTTCTTTCCAATATTTGCACTTTGACTAATTTGGTTGGTAAAACTCACCTCTAGGCTCATATTAGGTATGTGTAGTCCATTGATCCATTATTCCCTTGGATTTTGGCTATGGATTTTAATGCTACTCTCAATCTAGAGGAAAATAGGAGAGGAGTGGATAGACTTGAGAATTCTTCTTCAATTTTTTGAGATAATATTTTTTTATTAAACATGATTGATATAAATCCAAGAAATGGCTTGTTTACTATGAGTAATAAGAGATGTGGAGAGGAATTTATCTCTAAGATATTGGATAGGTTTTGAGTTTCTAGTTATTGAATTGGAAATAATTGGATCACCAGTTTGGAGATATTAGAATGAAGAGGCTTGGATCATTGGCCTATTAAAATTTAAGCATATGAGAAGGATGCTGCTAAGAACCCTTCTTTCAAATTCTAGATTATGTGGCTACAAGAGTCAGCCTTGAAAGTTCTTATGAATTTTTGGTGGGGCCAAGGAATGCATGCACATGGTACAACTATGTATAGCTTTTTCAAGAGGCTCCAATTTATGAAATTCCAACTTAAGTGGAATAGGCAATATTTTGGGAATATTTTTATGGAGAAATATGCTACCCAAAAATTATTGGATGTCATTGCTAGTCAAAATAGGGATCATGGGCTTACTAAATAATCCTTAGAGAAGAAGTGGAAGCTATTAAGGAGCTAAAAAAATGGGAGAACTGCGAGAAGAGATTTTTTGGAAATAAAAGTCTAGGATTGAATGGCTGTAGGAGGGAGATACGAATACAACTTTCTTTTTAACTTTGTTAAAGCCAAAGGTCATGGGAATTATATATATTTAGTTGTGTCTTCCCAGGGTGATCAATTATCTTCTTATTGCGATATATCATAGGAGGTCACTCATTTTTATTCTTCTTTATTCACAAAGGACTTTCCTGATGTGTCAAGGGAAGAAAATCTTATTTTGGAGTGTATTCCTTATCTTATGCCTAATAAGGAAAATGAGGGTCTCATTAGACCCATTTATCTAGTGGAACTTGAGGAGATAGTCTTTAAGATGAACAAAGGTAAGGCCCCTTAGCTAGATGGATTCCCTATAAAAAATTAAGAGTCTTGGGAGATGATCAATTTTGATCTTTTGGAGGTAGTGCAAGAATCTCAGAGTAACAAACAAATGTTGAAAGAAATGAATTCTACCTTCCATTCTCTTATTCAAAAAATGGAAGGGGGGCTAATTCTCTAGATATCTTTAGGCCAATAGCCCTTTTTAATATGGTCTATAAGATCTATTGCAAGAATGAAGAAAGGATTGAAGGTATTGTAATTGATGTCAACTGGTCAACTGGTTATCTACTAGTTGTTGTTGGATGTATATGTTGAGGATATTGAGAAAATTGTATAAAAGAAAGTTTATAGGTATTCAGTTGTTGCTCTGGTATTTGCCCATATGTTCACGTAGTTCAGATATGTTGGTCATGGTTGTTGAAGGTTGTTATATCCAAATTTTTGGCTGTTAGTTTGTTGAGAAGTTCGAGTTGTGTTGACCAGTTATGAACTCTGTTTTTCTATGTTTTGGTTGAGATCTAGGAAAAATGTTGCTGGTCCAAATTTCTCTTTGATGAAGTCTTTTGACTTGTGATTCTAGAGTTAAGATATTTTGGTTGCATTGAAGATATTTTTGGTTTTTGGAAGTTTCAAGCTTAATTGTTTTATATGTTTTACATGGGTTTGGCTGACCTTGTGTTAAGCACTATCTTTGAAGTTAATGAAGTGTGTTGGATCTATTTTGGGTCTTGAGAAAACATGTGTTTGGGTCACCCTCATTCTAATTCCACCCTAGGATGTTTGGCGTTGACCTAATTTAAATTTGAAATTGGATGGCTGACTTTGCATCTTTTTCAAGGTTGGAGATAGTATAAATACAGGATGAGCTAGTAATGAAAAATGTAGAAGAGGAAAGAAGGAAGATAAGTGAAAGAGTAGATGTGAAATTGATGCTATTAAGAAAGTATGTGTGAGTTGTGTGTGGCAGATCAGTGCGAAGCGTAATGCTGAGTTTCCGAATGCAATGAGTAGAAGGAAAACTCTATCATTCATGCAAGTTCATCAAGTGACAGTGGTGGAACCCTTTGTTGCATTGGGATCATAGTCTCTTTGTAACAAGTCTTCTTTGTCTTCTTTGTATCTCTATGGTAGTGAGCCCTCCGGGTTGTATCCCTATGGAGAGTGAATCCTTATCTCAAGTAGTGAGCCTTTTTGTAATTGGTTTTGGTATTATCTATAGTGTGAGTTAATCCTCATCGTTGGTTTTCCCTCATTAGGTTTTCCATGTAAATCTAGTGTTATTGTGTTTATGTGTTGGTTTTTAGTTTCTACATTAGCATTTGATGATTAATCATTTAAGTAGTTTTAAGTATTAGTTCTAGTGATTGAATTAAAGGTTATAATCTACAAAAACTGATTCACCCCCTCTCAATTTTCCTATTCAACAATTGGTATCAGAGCTTGTTTCCTTGGTGAAGAGCTTAACCACTTGAGGAAGGTCCGATATGGCTAGCAAGATGGTCTTTGATCATCCAAGGTTTGATGAAACTAATTATGGTATCTGGAAAAAATTAATGGAAGAATATCCAGAGTATTGCAGATATGATGTGGAGAAAGCTTACAAGAATCCTTACACTCCTTCTACTAATGGTCTGAGTACACTTGAAGAAATCAAATTACATGAAGCGAATAATAAGGCATAGTTCATCTTGAAGAATAGTCTGGTACATTCTGAGTTGATTAAGGTTCAGAATTTGAAGACAACTAAGGAATTATGGGATGCTTTAGAAAGAGAACATGATGGTGATGAAAGAGTTAAAGAGGAAAAATTGCTGAATTTGGAAACAAATTTTGATCTTATACATATGTCCGAAGATGAAAATGTTAAAGCTTATGTACAAATATTGGATGAGGTAGTGGCTAGAATACGACCTCTTAGCACTACTATAGATGAAACCAGTATTGTAAAGAAGATTCTCAAAACTCTTCATGATGCTTATAGTGAGAAGGTGAGTGCTATTGAGCAGAATATAGATTATAATACTTGTACTAAGGATCTATTGTTAGGATTTTTGACATCTTATGAAATGATGAAGCCGATTCTAAGAAATGGAGGCAAATCATAAACTTATTTTAAAGCTACAAAAGTTGAAGATCCAGATGAAGATAAATTTGATGAAATATAAGCTAATTTTGTGAGAAGAATGAGAAAAGGCTCTAGTAAATATGAAAGTAAGTTTCCCTTTAAATGCTTTAGTTGTGGAGAAATAGGTCATTATGCCACATAGTGTCTAGAAAGAGCTAAAATGAATAAACAAAGATATGAGTAATAAAAAAAAGGAAACAAGATTAACATAGCTTACTATGTGAATGAGAATGCTAGTATTTGAGATGAAGATTCAGAATATGAAGATCAAGATGAAAATGAATGCTTGTTCTTGGTGATTAAGGTTGAATCTACTTATACTAATTTAGAAAAATAGGTAAAGGAAAGCCCTCCAGAGAATGAGAAGAAGAAGGAGAAAAATGAAGGTACAGTCATCTCTTCCCTACATGCTAAACAAGAAAAGAATTTTTGGATAGTTGACAATGGTTGTTCACATCATATGACTAGTGATAAGAGTAAGTTTTTTAAGCTTGAGAAATATGATGGAGGCTTGGTTATGTTTGGAGATGATACTAGTGCTAAAATTTGTGGGATAGTTTCAGTAAGTTTTGATGAAAAGCATCATACTAACGATGTTTACTATGTTAAGGGATTAAGGCATAATTTTTTGAGTGTTGGTCAGATGTGCAGAAAAGGATTTGATCTTGTGTTTCAGGATGATAAATGTGAGATCCAAAAAGGATTCAAAACATTGATTGCTTCAGGAAAGAAATCTGAAGGGAATATTTATCAACTTAAGGGTGTTGATGGATGATGCTTTATGACTCAGATAAATGACATTTGGTTATGGAATAGGAGAATGTGCCACATGAATTTTAACTTGGCAAGGATTAGTGTTGTTTAGGCCATGAGAGATATACCAATAATTACAAAGCCTATTAATGCTATTTGTAGGAATTGTCAGTTTGAGAAGAAAGAAAGAAATCATTACATATCAAAGGAATAATATACTACCAGACTACTGGATTTAGCTCATATAGATCTCTATGGTCCTATGAGAGTGCGAAGCCTACTTGGTGAAAGGCACTTTATGATTTTAATTAGTAATTTTTCTAGATATACATGGGTT
>VCHN02004061.1:0-12699 GCA_007115665.2 Sequoiadendron giganteum | reverse complement strand
GAAAATCGATACTATGGGATTTGGATGATATACTTGAGTGTGACTTTAAGTCCTTCAAATTAGTTATGTTCGTCATCCTATGGTACAGGCTACGATTGAATGAAAATGATCCTAAGAGAACTATTATTGAACATGATAATGGATTTACCATGGTTAATACAAGGTATTTTGAGTGAGCTGGAAATGAGCCCTATGTTCTTCCAAGCCAATGTGAGCAAGTATTTTACTCAGAGGTTCCAGGTAAAGCGGGTTGGTCATATGTTGTTAGACATGATCCAAGAGGAAGGCCGGTAAAGTATAATGTGGTGGAAGAAAAAGATACTGAAGAAATAGAAGATGATGTAGATGATGATTAGGATCAACAGTTAGTTGATGATGTGCCTGACGAAGATGTCGAAGAGGAGGAACTAGATCATGATGATGTAGGAGTTAATGTTCATGAAGATGATATCCATGTGGATGATGACATTATCGAAACTGATATCAATGACGATGATGATGATATGACCAATCTTTACAATGTTGAATTTGGATCAGATGATACATACAAGGAGTTGGATGAAGAAGAAGATCAATGACATTGAAATGTATGAGTTATGTGATTGTATTATCTATTTGATATTAATTTCTTGATAGAATTATATTTGACTTATGTGGTTACATAATTAATTTATGATGTTTTTAATTTTAAGTATATTTGAATTATATTAGAATATGTTCAATTAATAGATGTAAAATATAAAATGGATAAACCAAAAGATGAAAGCATGAGACCACTGCCTTGTTGGGTGTATGGAGTCTAATGAAGATCTATAAAAGTGTAATCTATGATGGCAATAATTCAAAGTGTTTGGCACACAGATGTAGTTTATAACTTGTATAAATGTGCAAGTAAATGACTAACAAACTCTACTTGAGATAGAATGACAATCCTAGTCATGTGATTCTTTTTATAGATCCAATTAATACTCTTTAGTTACTGTGATTGACTAGAAGGGTTTAATCTTTACTTGAAAGAACCAAATAATCACATCACACAAATACAACAAATGTGTATCAGTAAACTGAATATATATATATGCTTGATATATCAATTTAAACAATAGAAAAGCATCAATAGTATCAACTACTTGGAGCATGAGATGATTAAAATGACATTTAACCACTTAAGATAGTCATTTAATTTGCAATTTGGCAGCAAGCTCTAAGTGGTGCAGGAGCACCCATAGGTTGCCTCAGGTTATTTAGGAGGTAAAGTTGTCTAGGAAAACTACGCAATCTATTCTAATTCCTTTGTGTTTGTGCCTTAGTGGCATTTTGTTGTGTATTGGTCAGATGAAGGTCATGTTGACCATTGGATAGGCTTAAGGTTTTTGCACAAGTGAGGTTTAGACCTTTTAAACCTTTTAGGAGTTTCTTTTCAAAATTTTAAAAATAAAGCTCATTGGAAGCTACAAGCAGCGTAGGAGAGTCCAAAGGAGGGATTAACTGATTTAGAGACCCTATTTAAGGGTGACCTCGACATGGGAGTCAAGTTGGAAGCATTCGAGTTTGTGTTGAAGTTTTGAATTCAAGAAAACGGTGGTGTTTTAGTGTGAATTTTTTGGTTTTTGCCTTGAAGTGGTGTGTTAATGGATTGATCATGGCACTGTTATGTGCGTAGGATGTAGTGTAAGTGTTATTCAAGCATTGTGTGGTAGTAGTTAGCTTGTTAGTTTAGTTTCAAGCATTGCTTATAGTTGAGTTTGCTTTATTTATAGTTGCTGGCCTGGACCAAGCAGTGTTAGAAGAATGGAGGGTTAGTTCACTTTCCCATTGTACAAATTTTATGGCCCTTTGGGAATAGTGAATAGACTCCATGGTTGTACATAATGTAGGGTTAGGAGTCCTTGATAGCACCAGAGCCACTGTGGAAGTCCTCTCCTAGGCGAGCCAGGGAAGAGCCCGCCTAGGAAAGACCAAAGTGCAGAGCACTACAAATTGTAGAGGTGTTAGTTTAAGACAATTTTCATGTTGAAGAGGGAAGATGTGAGGCTTACTAAGCTATGGTAACAAGGAGGAGACTCCACCAATCCATCTGGTGAGGGAAAGACTTGACAATCTGTTGTGTGGTCAGGAAAAGGGCTTAAAAAGGCCTAGTTTTGTCCACTTCCAGGTTAGAGCTTTGTATGGCGAGTTAAGGCCCAAGGCTCCAATAATATGAGTGGTGGACATAAGAACCAGGAATCCCAAGAAAATATTGGGGGTTACTTGGAAGAACCTTGTGGAAAACCCTGATCCCTCAGAGAAGAAAACCTAGGTTCTAGGCCTAAAATGAGGGTTTGGTGAAAGCGACTAGAAAATGGAGTTAGGTGGATCCCTAAAACCCTTGCTAGGATGGATTGAAGCCTATGAAAGAACCTCCTCACCTCTACAAAGCTAAATTCAATATTTGGGAGGATTGTAGCCTTTAGGGTGGATTAAGGGCTAAGGTTAGAGTTGCAAGATTGTACCAAGGTGGACTTGGTAGGAAGAATTATGTTGGTAGTTGGGGTTGGCAAGGAGAGACCAATGGATCCTAAGTAAGAGAAGGTCCTATAGGTTGACATGGTGGAGTGAGACACCTTAGAGGTCTTCCAAACAAGACCTAGAGCATGAATCAATGATTGATTCATCCAAACTCCCTATCACTAAGCTAAGACAAACAGACACAGAACCTTACAAACACATACGATTTAGGCCAGTGCCATATACTATTGGGGAGTCAAATTCACAAATATTTAGATTTCCATAACAGGTTCAAACACATAACATATAAGATCTCTGACAATATTGCATTACAATAGTGTCAATTTCTATCCTAACTCAATACTTCTTATCAAATCCCTTTACAAACATATCCATCTATGACTCCATCCAAGCATTTTAATTTACTCTTTGAATTAAAGAAAAAATGGAAATCATACACACCATAATAGTGAGATGAACGCCATAACCCTTGATTATATTATTCAAAATTGTGATATGTTTATACAAAGGAGAGCCATGAGCTCTAAATATATCATTATAACTCAAATGCTAGTACTGTCATGAAACATCAAACCTTCATGTTGTTGGAACTGTCAAATTTTGACAAATTCATTATTTCTTCATGATTATTAGTCTCCCAAAAAAGATTCATAATGCAGACAAAAAAATCCTCACATAGCATTTTTTACCAAAATCCGATTTAAAATTGTGCCATAACGCCCCATAAATTTCATTTGACATTAAAATCTTTACATATGAAAATATCGGCATAAGTTGATGCAGGTCTCATCGATGATAATATACATATCCTAAATGTATTGGCAAGACATCAGAAGGGTCACACCGATCAAGTTATAAATAGAGAGAATGTGGGTTTGTATATCTTATTAACAAGATAAAAAGTATCGGCGTGACAATGTAAGGTCACATCGAGCTAAATTACCTTTTGCCGATTGGAGTAACGTAAAGTCTATCGAAGAGACTTTGGTCATCGGAGAGAGATTTTAAAACACTGCTTGTAGCGTTATTAGTCTTGACGATAAAGCAAGGGGAGGACTCACTCGCTGAGACAAACGATGCCAGGGAGAATTCAAAAAGTCTTACCGACCCCTCGGGTTACACTGATAGAACTAAGCATACGAAGATAAAGGGTGTCGAGAAGACAATGCACATGGTCTCACCGAAGAAAGAGCATATCGTTAATACATGTCACCGCAGGGAGATCTAAGAGACATCACGACGAGTATCGTTTTGTCGATAAAACAAATACTTGGTCATGGTGACATAAGTCAATAAAGTGAGCATCTCGGTGAGACGAAAAGCTTTCCGAGTAAGGTGAAGAACTGTTGGCCCGATTCATTAAGTCTGGGTGATAGTTGTTTCAGTGAAGGTCATGGCGATAAAAAAGTAGAAAGAAAGAAACTATCAGGGAGACTTGTGATGTCGAGGAAACTACAAAATGTCTTAGCGGATGGGTGAACATTGAACAAGCGGATCAGCCAGAGGTTTGAAATGTCTTACCGATGTGATCTTATCGACAAGACATTCGACGGGTCATATCGATAAAGTTATACACTAGGAGAATGCGGGCTTGTATTACTTATCAGCAAGACAAAAGGTATCGGCGTGATGGTGTGAGGTTATATCAAACTAAGTTACCTTTTGCCGATTGGAGAAAAGTAAAGTCTATTGGAGAGAGATTTCAAAACACTGGCCGAAGCGCTATTGGTCTTGCCGATAAAGAAAAAAGAGGATTCATAAGACAAACAATGCTGGGAAGAGTTCATAAAAGTCTTACCGACCCCTCAGGCTATACCAATAGAATTGAGCATGCGGAGATAAAGGTTATCGATAAGACGATGCTCATTGTCTTGCCAAAGAAGAGGCGTATCGGTGAGACATGTCACCGCGGGAAGATCTAAGAGACATCACAACGAGTATTATTCTGTCGGTAGAACAAATTGCTTGGTCTCAGTGACATAAGTCGATAAAGTAAACATCTCAGTGAGACAAAGTACTTTCAGAGTAAGGCAAAGAACTGTTGGCCCAATTCATTAAGTCTGAGCGATAGTTGTTTTAGTGAAAGTCATGGTGATATAAAAAGCAAAAGGAAAGAAACTATCGGGGAGACTTGTGATGTTGGGGAAATTGCAAGACGTCTTGGCAGATGGGTGAATGTTGAACAGGCAAATCGGCCAGAGATTTGAAATGTCTTTCCGATATGAGCCTTGATGTGACAGCGAGAATTTAAAAAAAAAAACTTACAGCATTCATGTCTCGGTAAAGACATTAATGGCACCACGAAGCGTAGGAGATTTTGCATATCAAGGTATGATGAATTGAAATCATTGTCTCACAGAATTCAAAGTGAAGGAGAGCAAAAGAACCAACAGAGCAATTAAGGCATTCACCTGGCTTGAGTTTGCAAGAAAGTTACAGTAAGTTTCTTGTTCTCTCATAATTCGTAAAAAATTGAATTATGGAAGGCACTGGTTCAGGAAAACTAAAGGGAAGCAAACCCGGGGAGGGAAGCCAATCAAAAGCAAAAAAGAAAAAGACTGAGTTGCAACCAGAAGGTACTGAAAGGAAGCTAAATCAAGACCTCATAGACCAGTTACTTGGTTCTGGACCTAAAGCTAGGCGTTTTGCACAGCTCAAAGTAGAAGTTGACAAATTGGACGACAAATGCAAATTTATAGGTGATGTTTGGACTCCGATTAGAGGCTATGAGTTATTCAATTTCCATTACCACAGGAGAAATCGCTTTGAGCTAGTATGCAATCCATGGAGGCTCAATTTAGGGAAATTAGTGTGCCCTAATGTTTTTATTGACGTCGAACTGGTAAAATTGCTGGCCGGACACTATGATTGGAAAAACAAAGCTATATGTGATTTGTCAGGGAATCCATTGATACATGTATTTGAGAATGCAATTGCTGAGGTTTTTAGAATGGAGGGAATATGCAGTGAGAAAGAAGTGAGTGAAGAGCTCGATAGTGAGTTCAGAAGGATGGACACCATTTATAAAGGGTGGAGGTTACCTCTGCATAGAATTAGGTGTCATGGAAAACCTACTCCAATGGAAGACAGTGAGGGGCCACCCTTTCATGTAGACCTCTTCGAACCTTACCTAAAATATACTTACTACTTAGTGGGACAGGTATTAGGGATGGAGGTACCTGAGCATATGGTGGTTGTGCCCATGGTGATTTCTATAGATATTCAGTACCACAATTCCAGATCATTTGACTATGCTGCACATGTTTTTAAGGAGCTGGATGCAGGTTTGATGGCGATAAAGAGTGGTGCTTCTGTTCTCCATCTCAGAAATTACTCACTGCTGATGCACTTAGTGTTGTATTTTGGACAAGAGTTAGGTTTATGGCCCCAAGAGCTGAGGATTTCACAATCTGATAAGGAAGGTAGGCCATTGCCTATTCAATTATGGACTACTATTTGGGACAACAGGTTTGCCAATTCAAATTTCTTGCATTTTGAAGAATTCTTTGTGAAACCCTTGTATAGATTTTTTAGCCATCCTTGTGATTATTCTTTATCTGAACAAGTAACAAGGTTTCTTAGGCCTAGAGATTACAATGGACCAATTAACCACAACTGGGGGGATTGGTATTGCTTAGAGAATGCCACAATGATTAGGGTTTATGGCTTTGAGGATACACCTTTCATTCTGCCCAGAACTGTCCCGGATAGAATTGCATACCTATAAATTGTTAGGCAAATGGATTACTCCAGTGTTATGAACTTAATTTCATATGGGAAACAAGCTTTAATGCCCAATAAATTGTGTTTTAGTGATTTCAGTGTATTAGCCAAGGAAGGTTATGATCTGATTCTGGACAAATTATTGCACTACAACATGAGAAGAGCACCAGTGAGAAAGAACTTTGATCCAGAAGGGTATATCCACTCTGCGAGACAAAAAGTAAATCTCGGAGGGTACGATCATGTTCCCTTTAAATCTGATGACATAATCAAAAACCTGGAGGTAGAGGAAGCTGAAATTGTGATTGAAAAACATAATCAGGAGTTGGTGGATGCTGAGTTGTTATCCTCCATTAAGGGGATTTCAAAAATAGACAGGCCACAAAGCTCATCTGGGAAAGTTTCAAGAATGAAGAATTAGGAGTATGCCTATGTTGCCAAATATACAGATGTTGAGGAAACCATGGATGTAGATACAAGACATGAAGACTATAGGTCTTTCATATCAGATGATGAATTTATAAAGACCTCGGAGTTTAAGACATTTTTATATAAGCAAAAAGGGAAAGAGATAAGGGGACAGGTTGACAATGTCACTCCATGGAATGAGGATCAACTGTTAAAAATCTTAAAGGATGAAGTAGACAAAGAGATGATTGACATGACCCCTGAAAAGGGGAGGGAGTTGCTTGAAACGGCAGGTGTTATGATTTTTCCAGGTTTGGATATGAATTCTGCATTAGTTTTTGATAGTTTCTTAAAAGATAACAATGCTACCCACAAGCTCAATATAGAGAAGGTGACGGAGGTATACATAAGATCAAGATACAATCCTGATGATGAAACATTGATGATTTGGGCCTTGTATCCTCCTCACAAGAAATCAATTGTTATTGATACTGAAAAGGCATTTGGACATGTCATGACCCTGAAGGCTGGGGAGGTTGATCCTGTAGCGATTGCTGATATTCGGATAAATATAGCCAAGTTGAATAAAGCCCAAATCCAAGCATTGATAAGGGAAAGGGAGATGTACAAAACCAATAATGAGAGGATGTTGAGAGAGAATGAATGCTTGAAAGACTTGGTAGGTGGTGTAATAGAACCAACAAGGATGCTCACTCAAGGTGAGAGTTCACAGAAAAAAGACAGTTGGGAAGGGTCAACTGCATACTCTCAAGGGAGAATGGATGCATTTGCTGCAATAATAAAAAAAAGGCAGGTTGTTTTAACCACTTGGTTAAATAAACTCTGGGGAAAATATTCACAGTAGGTAGATGCAATAAAGGAACACAGGAGAGTGGATAGCAGAATTCAGGAAAGAATTAAGGAATTGGAGCAGAAGGACACTCCTAGTAATGAAGAGATTGAAAATGCCAATTGTATTATGGATAGGCACAGGGATTTCTTTGAGGAGTTACAAGGGGATATGCAGGGATTGACAAAGGCTGCCGAAGATAGATTGACCAAGTTATGTGATGATGAAGGGAAAATGAAGGAAGTGACTACATGGAAAAGTGAGTGTGAAATAATACTCCAAGGGATGCTGGAGATAGCCACTACGAAAGATGTGATATTGGATGTAGCATGTGAGCAAAATCAGCAAATGATAATGATGGAGATTGTGATCCGCGATGCGTTGGGAGATGGCGACACTCATGAGCGCCAAGATTATACGAAGCATATGTCTGTAGTCCATTTGTGGCTTAACAGAAATTAGTTAATAGTGGATTTGTTAAACCTTTTATGCTTTAAACCTTTTTGAAAAGGCACGTCCTTTTGCAAACTGATGTATAAGTATCCATTGTTGGATAAATGTAAAGGGTAGAAGATAGAATTAGAATAGGATAGACTGTTGTAAGCATTAAATTTTTAGAAATGATGACATTCAAGGAGACTATGTTGCATGTATGAACTTTGAAGGAGATAATGAAAGATTGTTGATTTAGTGGCTTCATTCTGGTATCAATTGTTTGTTGGATTCTTGCGATTATTTGATTGTTTCCAATCTGATGTTTCTTGGTTGTTTAAATTGAAGTATCAAGTATATATTCGATTTATCAGTACACATTTGTTTTTTCTATGTGATTTGGTTTATTGGATTTTTTAAAGAAGAATTAAAATTCCTTTCAATAAATTATAGTAATCTGGGAATGCCATTTGGATCAATAAGAATAATCAAATAATTAGATTTGATATTTTGCCTCAAGTAGGGTTTATCAATTACACTCTTGCATGTTTATACCAGTTGTAAACTCATAGTTATATGCCAAACAATTAGAGGACCTGCTAGATAGAAACCATTCATTAAAGGCTTTCATTTGACTCTGTTTTACCCAATAAGGCACTAGTCTCCCTTATTTACATTACATTAGTTTTATTCATTTCATTTAACATCTCTTAATTGAACATATTAATTCATACCTTGATATTGCATATAAAATTTATACCAAAGTAGGATCATATCTTTCCACTATTAAATTTCCATTTGTGGATAGTTAGATCAAGTAGGAAACATAAATTGAACATATTAATTTAGTATAAGAGTCAACCAATCATAAGGAAAACATAATATGAAGATGAATTTTCTCAAATCTTGTGGTTGTAGATGCCCTTTTGAAATCTATGCAAAATGTGGGAGGATAGACAAAGCTCATGAACTATTTGACATGGGGTATAACAAAATAGACACTAAAATAAATTGAGAGATTACAATTCTTTGAGACATTTTGTCAAATAGTTCACAAGCTTTTTCTATCCTTCCACATTCTGTATAAATTTTAAAAGGGCATCTACAACCACAACAATAGAAAAAATTCATCTTCATATTATGCTTTGATGGATGTCTATACCTTGTTCCAAATCTCCCATATTAAGGAAACCAATAAGGATTTTGGTGAAGGTTGTGGAATTTTTCTTTGCATCTACCAATTGCATTTGTTTGAAAGTTTCTATAACCTTTTCAACAAATCCATTATGTGTATATTCTAAAATCATTATAGTACACAATTTCACATTTATTTGGCTTTGCATCTACCAATTGTATTTTCTTGAATTTCCCTACAATATTTTCAATGTAGATCTCTTTAGTGGATATCTTATAGTCCTTGTAGTCCACATCACTTTGTTTTTTGAAGAAACTATTACCATATATTTCTTATTTATGTTCTTATTTTGCATACATGTTTATAAGTTTGATATTACAATTAATAATATTAATTTTGGCAAGACATTAAAAGATTTTCTTGATTTTAAAAATATATGCATCCCAATGTAAAAATGCCAACAATGGAAGCAATGATTGTAACACATAATTTTTGATGTAGTATCCAATTCAAAGGATGATGTTACAATTTAGGGTTATGATTGGGCATTTAATTAGGGTTAGGATTTAGTGTTCGGGTTAGTGTTAGGTTTCGAGTTAGGGTTAGGGTTAGGAAAATAATGTTAGGATTAGGGTTAGATTAGGGTTTATGTTTTATGGTTAGGGTTAGATTTAGAGTTTTGGTTATGGTTGGGATTAGATATGAAATTAGGGTTAGGTTTTAGGATTACAATTAGGGATTATAGTATTAGGGTTATATTTAGAATTAATTTTTAGGGTTATTGTTATGATTAAGGGTTGTTTTTATATCTGGCTTAGAGTTGGGGTTAGGATTAGGGCCAGGGATAGGGCTAGGGTTAGGTTTAGGGATAGGTTTAGGGCTATTAGAGTGAATGCAACTAATTAATAAAATAAAAAATATTTAGGGTTAGGTAATTAGGGTTAGGGTTGGGGTTAGAGTTTTGGTTGTGGTTAGGGTTATAAAGATAGGATAAAGGTGAGGGTTAGGGTCAAGATTAAGGTTTCGAGAAAAAGGGTTAGGTTATGATTTGGATTACCCTAAACTCTAATCATAACCATAAACCTAATCCCAAACCTAACCCTAAAGAAAACACATAACCTAACCCTAATTGTAGTGTTTGAGGCTAGGCTCAAACACTATATAACCTAACACATAACCTAGCACTAGAAAAAAATTCTTCTCCCAAACAATCTCCTCTACTTCTATTCATGCCTACTAGAGTTGCAACATTCAACATTGGTGCTTCAACCATTCATTCAAAGCTAAGAATTTGAAAGCAGTGTTCATTTGTAATATAATTATTATTTTGAGTGTGTTTGTGTGTAGATATAAGTTCTCTTGACTTTTCCAATATATTTTGTATGCTCTATTAGCCATGACTTCATGATTAATTTTCCACTTTCGACACTACTTCTTACTAACTTTGCAAATGGCAGCTTACTTCTACTTAAAACTTGTGGTAATTTCATTAATCTCTTGCTACCTCTAGTGTTGAATTGGACTAGTTATGTCATCTAGGATTTGTTCCTCAATTTTTTTTACCTTTTTCAAAAAAAAGTTATGATGGTTATACTTGTATTACCATGAATGGACATAAATTTGAGGATTTTGGGTGTTTTCATTCAATTTTTCATGTTTTCCCCTTAGCTCCTACTTTATGTGTGTTTTTTATGGAAGCCTTTGGATATCTTTGGCTAATAGTATTTCATGGAACCTTATTAAAGGTGCTACTTTTCATAACTCTATAGCCCAACTATTCAATGGTCATTTTTCTAATGACTCCTTTCTCACTCTCTTGGAGGACAAACATGACATTATTTAGGATATTCAATGCCTAGATATTTTCTAGAAAGCTTAAAGGTCAAATATATAGTGGCATAAAACTCAATGTTATAGGAAATCATTCTTAGCCAAGCCCAATTGGTTCAATTCCTATGGATAGAAGGGGGTTGATCATAAGGAAGTGTTGATATTCCTAAGCATCTCTTTTACCTTTTAGGTTTCTCCTTCCTCTTTAAGGAAACATATCATTTCTAGAGCTGAGAAAATTATCATATTAAATTATGAAGCCCCTTTCTTTGGCAAGGAGATTCCATGTGTGCTCAAAAATTCTTGTTGCACACATTTCCATTACTCATGTTGCTAAGAACCTTGCAAATCCTCATATTTGAAGATTGAAAAAATCCAAAGGTATATTTTATGGCCTCCCTTTAACCAAGGAAAATGGTTTCACAAAGTATCCTAGGATTTTTATTATTTCCCTCATGACTATAATAGGCTTGGCTTACTTTATATTCACTAATCTAAATGGCGCCATAATAGGCTTTGCTTGCTTTATATTCACTACTCTAAATGGCGCCATAATTTTTTTAAATTTAATTAACATACTCTAAAACCTAACTAAAGTAGGTTGTAGCTCGTCAAATTGGACAAGTGAAAGGTCAATACCAGCGCTGAGGAAGACTTTGGAGGAGTGAAAACAAGGTCAATACCAACGCCGACGAAGAGTTTGGAGCTAAAACAAGGTCAATACCAGCGCCGAGGACCAGGTTGAGGGCACTCAGGGAAAATCGACGACCAAGGGACAATGAGTACTATAAGTTTGGCACCCCCATTCTCTTTAACCTGCAATTTTCATGCCTAGTTTCCAAAGATCTTCTCATACATTGGCCCCCCCATTCTCGTAAAATGGTATAAGATAAAAAAAAAAAAAAATAGCTTAGTCTTTCACATTTTTATAGTGATTACTAGAGGCATATAGACCAATTCTTCATAATAGAAGAATTTGATCATACTTTTCCAAGGATGGCATTATGAGAAAACCTTAGGTTAAATGAATAATTCCTAGCTAAGTTCTTGAAATCATGTCCAACCATATAAGAGAAGACCACTGCTATGTGTACTTGGATAACATGGAGAAAGGCTCTTTGGGCTCTTTCATCAATCTATGTATTGTTAAATTTTAACACCTAAAAGTGAGAATGAATAATCTTTCCTAGAATGGTGGCCAATTATGCTTCTCAACACCTAGATTACAAAATCCTTGTCAATATCATTGCCATCACAATTAAACCTATTGCTTGAGATATAGTCATAGAGGTAAACAAATTGGCTTTCTTGATAGTAGATACATTCTAGACAATTCAATCCTTGCATCGGTGATTGTTGAATGGGCCCAACAAACTACTCATGATGCCCTTATTATTAAGTTAAAAGTTTGACAAGGCATATGATTGCATCAAATGTCCTTTCATTTATAAAAGGCTCAAATAGATTTATTTTCAACCCTAAATTATTATCACATTCAAAATTACAAAATACCAGCTAATGAAGAACCTTCATTTGAAGGTGATGTCGTCATCACCTTTGAATGAAGAACCTTCATTAAAAAATGATGCTATGTCAAGACTTTCAAATGAAGGTATTTTTTATTTTAAATATTTCATGTCCAAAATGCTTTATAAAAGGAACCTCGGCATGAAGGACCTTCAAATGAAGACCTTAATTCAAAACAATGAGACATAAGTCATTTTAATACCCACTCCAAAAAGGTAATGGCTGAATATATCTCACCCAAGGTTTTACATGGAACATTAGGATCTATATGAAAGTCAAGGTAAAA